>PVJA010021712.1:0-35225 GCA_004027025.1 Myocastor coypus
TATGTATGTATGTATGTATGTATGTATGTATGTATGTTATGGCCCGCTTGGTGTGCCCTGGGGGTGGAGCTGGCGCGGCATGTGGTGCCTGCCTGCCTGGGATAGAACCGTGGTCCCTGCCCTTGCCTAGGAGCTTTCGACCGCTGAGTAATCTCACTGGCCCCACATTTTCATATATTCTTATTTTTTATGATACAAAATCAATGGTAACCAGGTTTTTATCTAGAGAAAAGAAAACCTGAATATTTAAGTGTTTAGCACCTTAAAGCTTGAATAAGCTGAGCTTATCTGACTGCATGTGAAATACAGTCACTCCAAAACTCAATAGGGGAAAATATGCTCCATAGGGACACATTCCTGTCATGTAAAGTCAGATTTAATTTTATTGCTGGAGTGCCTGGTACAAACTATGAAGCTCAGAGACCTCTGCTGGACAGCTTCCTCCATTACAGCATTCCTAGGGGTTACTTTCTGGACACAACTATATTACCTGAAAAGCTCAAGTTTCTTGGGAAACAGCATAAGCTTGAAATTTTGAAAAAGTTAAAAATATCAAAAGGATGGCTACATGTGGACACAGATCTCTTGGTTATAGGACTTTGCGTTAAGGGAGATGCTGTACTCTCTCTCTCTCTCTCTCTCTCTCTCTTTTTAAACCAGGTATTTTCCAATTTAATTTTCAAATTAATTTCTCCACCATCAATGAGGTCCTCTGGCTCCCTTGCCAGTTTCAGTGGCTGGCAGAGTATGAATGAGCTGCAGTATAAATGCAGATTAGGGGAAAGCTGATGCTGTAGTTTCTGCCCCTGAAGTACAGACACAGGGGCACTGAAGAAGAACCCAATGCTTCACAGTAAAAATGATGAGGAGGACCTATGACAAGCTGTCAAGGCTGGGCTACTAATAAAACTATAGATTTGGAACTGACAAACATGTTAAATGAAATGAAATTTTCTTTAAGGCTTGATTGGTAGAGTCCAGAAAGTAAGTGCTTGATAACATGAGTGGAATCCAAAGCAGAATAAGCCGCATGCACACATTAGCATTCATGAAGCAGCTAGTGTTTTAGAGCCCTGAGATGAGGCAGGGGGCCTGCCCTGGAACCAGTGAGGACACTAGGGCTCACACTGAAACAGGGGCCCCTTGCTAATACCAGTGCTCTACATCTTTTGTAGATCTTGTATAACTTGGAAGAACCTTCTACAGGTAAATGGGCCATGGATCTTCTTGCATAAGGAGCAAATTAGCCTTCTTTTTTTTTGTGTGTGTGGTACCAGGGATTGAACTCAGGACCCTGCACTTGCCAGGCAAGCACTTATTCTACTGAGCTATCTCCTTGGCCTCAAGGAACAAATTATATATTGCCCTGGGAATGGACCCAAACAAAGTACAAAATAAACTCCTGGCAAATAAAATTCACCTACAAAGTAGGAAAACCATGGTCTTTACTCTGTTAATCTGTAAGACTTGACGGTAAATTTATTTTATTACTGTTTCTGTACAGTAGGGCTTACTATAAACTTTAATCATTTGGGGCAATTAAAAGATTAAATACATTTCAGACAAAAGTATATTAATCCCTCCAAAGGAATACCTGGATAAAGTATAAAGATGACAGAGCTTTTAAGAGGGAAACATGTAGGAGACTAGAATGAAATGTTTATTGGGTACTGTAAGCTACAAATAAAAAAGTATTGTGAATTCCAAGGTATTCAGCTTTTGCAATTTACAATTTATTTCTCTATTCCCTGCTGTTTCATTGTGTTGTAAGCAGGGGAGCAAAACCTAAGAGTTCATAATACATTTATGTTCAATTATTTCTCTTTCCATTTACTCTCTGGTGAGTTTAAAATATTTAAATCTTATCGTACCTCATTGATCTCATCTGCCATATAATTTTATTAAATGTAACCCTTCCTAATGGTATATCATAGGATTAGTGTCTCTGACACACACTCATATTACAAGTAAAAATAAATGCTAACTTTGAATGGTAGGGATCTAAACTAAACACAGTGGCTGCTGAGTATACTGGAATTATTTTGGCAACTATTCTTTTCTTTTTCTTTTCTTTTTAATGTATTTGGCACAGGGTCTCACTACGCAGTTTGGACTTGTATCAATCCTCCTGTTCTCAGCCTCCCCAGTGCTGGGATTACAAGTGTGCACCACTAGATCTGGTCTTGGTGGCTGGCTCAGCATGCCCAGGGGTGGGGCCAACATGACATGTGGAGCCGAGGATTGAATCTGGTGCTAGCATTTACCTAAGCAGACACTTAGTCTGCTGAGCTGTCTTGCAGGCCCCTGACTGTTATTTTCTTGATCCTCTATTTCTTCCTTTTGATTGATCTCTTATGCTTGGCATAACCTGTCTTTTAATGTACACCTTTTGGCCCCAGTTAGCAGTTGTGTAAATAAAATGATTTCAGTCAAACCCTGAAATCAGGTGGTGTTCTGTATATTCAAAAAGCTTACAGTCCATATTAATCTAGAAACATAACCTATTATGTTTGTATTTTGCTCCAAATTCATTTGCCCCAAGATTCAAAATGAATCACCAGCAAGATGAAAATGACATTGCTGATAAAGCTAGTAATGTGGGCTCATGAGGTGTTTCAAGTGTTAGAGGGAAAACTCAACATTTTAGGAGAAAATATTCATTTGTATAAAACACAAATCTAATAGATACCAGGGACCTAAAGCTGTGGCTCTTTCCACCTGTGACCTCCAGGAGGCGCTCCTCACTAAGAATCCAAGGAAAAACTATTTTACACATGATGCAACTTTCCTATAAATTGATTACAGTGCTATAAAATTTAAGCCATTTAATTTTAAAAGATGTGCTAACAAGTGGTTTTGGTGACCACTCACGACTGCAGTGCATGGATTATTAGCACAGCTCTGCTAGAATGAACAGCCTTTTATGAGTTTTTGCTAAAAAAAAATCCCTCAAGTTCATATTCCTATTTTAAATTTTGCTGTATTTTAAAAAGAGCTAGTTAGAAATGGTTATATTTGCTCAATATAGTAGTGCTCTCTATTTTGTTCATGTGAAAACTATTTTCTGTATATGTAAATAAACAGTAGTTGGTGAAAAGCGACATTATGATTTATTATAATAATACAGCAAGAAAAGCAAGTCACTGGGACTCAGTTTCTAAGTGGGTTAGTACGATAAGAATAAACTGTTGTTATCATGGAGTTAGCTGTGAACAGGCCAATTTGGAAATTTTGACAAAATAATCTAAGGGTGTACATAATGCTGAATGGACATAGTAGCAACTGTGGGTAATGGTAGGACAGGGCACAGATGGGCATAAAGCTCTGACAGGTGGGCATGATCCTACTGCACTCTGAGAGCATTCTTACATCCATAACTGTTCCAGCTGAGGGTTGGAAACCATCCTGTTATTTACCACTGGTTCAATTAATATCTCGTGGATTACTTGGCAATGTGAAGCAGATGAAATTACGATGACATCATCTTGCATTATGTCATGAAATTCCTTCTGTCTAAAATATTCTGCTTTTATTTTACTTTGCATTTTATTCATTTTTCGTTTTGTAAATTTTATTCCCATGTATTTTACTTTCTTATTATGTAGTGGCGCCTCCTTGGGGACATTACTGTACATGTATGCATTCAATAACAAATATTTAAAAGTCCGATTTTGTTCAAGAGAATTAATTATGACAAAATATATGTTAGCATCATCAGTTGTAATATTTAGCTTCTGAACAATATTATTCCTAAAATATCTTGGGAGGATGGGCTGGCGAGATAGCTCAGCAGTCTGAAACACCTGATCAGGTAAGCTTAGGGAACCACAAGAACCATGGTTCAATCCCTAGCAACACATGCTGTGCCAGCCCCAACCCCAGGGGAGGCTGAGCTGGCCATAACATAAATAAATAAAGTTTAAAAAAAATTTAGGAGGAAAAACAATAATCTTATTTCAGCAACCTGTGAGAAAATAAGACTCCACAATGTTTATTTTCTTTGCTAGTAAGGTATTTATTTTTCATCTTACAAGAAAGACACTGAATGAATATAATAAATGGTAAACTACTACTTTCTCTTATGGTTTCAATTTAAGTCTAATTCCTCTTGTTGTGTTCTCTGTGGAATAAAGACTGGAGAACACTATGTTCTTTAAGAATGATATATCTGCTTAATGATAAATCCAGCCAACATATGGATTTTTTCTTTTGACAGACAAAAATAACATGCTTTATTAGCCTCTGGACAAGATAGCATTGTACCATTATTTTTTAAAAGACACTAAAAAGTAGAAAAGAATAACAGAAATGATACTGAATTTCACTAAACAAAATGATAGGAATTCAACAATGGTTGTTATATTGTATACATGTTCTCATGAATCAATAAAATGTTGTTTTAAAATTTTTAATAGTAATCCATATTTAAGTGAATTTATTTTTTTGTCTTATTTTTTGAAACAGGGTCTCACTATGCAATTCAGGGTGGCATTGAGCTCACTTTTATAGGCCAGGCTATCCTCAAACTTGCACCAATCCTTCTGCCCCAGCCTCTCAAGTGCTGGGATTATAAGTGTGTGCCATCTGGCTCTAAGAGAGCTTAAAACATTACCTAAGCCTTTTAAAACAAATTCTATCTTTCTAAAAAGGATTCTTTATAATTTCAGACCTATAAACACAGTAAATAACGTTGCCGAACTGATACTCTGAACACTTAGGACTGAATTACTTTAATTAAAATTTGTGGTTCTTAGATCTTTAGGTCTTTACTATAACTGCAACTTGTTGGCACTGGTTCCTTTCAGTTATGCAAATATCTATCTGACCAGTTAGAAGACGCAACTCATTAGTCTCCCATCAGAGCCATCACCAGCTGTTCCGTGGCCATGCCAAAGGACAGGCTCCTGTCACCTACTCAGATGGAGAATTCCTGAGGATGAATCAGCCAGAAACTTACCCGCGCTTCAAGCTAATCCCTCCTCCAGTCCCAGTGACCCAGCCCAAATGGTAAAACTGTTTGCAAAGCTCTGGAATCAGGTATCTTGGATGGTCCTTGTCCTAGAGAAGAAAGGATTTTTAAAACAGATATCCTTATATCAAGTCACTGTTCCAGCTGGCATTTCTAACAAGTAGCCAAGACAGGGAAGTTTAAGAAAATCTATCATGGAGTAGATGCAGGGAGGGAGAAAACTGTCACAGATATATTTTGTTTATAATGTTTAGAAAATGGATTTACTACATTGACTGCTAATCTAGGATTACCCACTGTAGGGCCATACTGTCCAACGGTGTGAACAGGCTCCAAGAACAGGGTAGAAAGGTGATTATAACAAAGGTCCACTGGAAAGACAAAAGAAAACAGTATCTAGTGCCAAAAGGAACATGCTTTGGTCTATTCAGAAAATGTATTTATGCAAAACATTTTATTTGGTTAATATATCATATACATGAAATAAAATGATGGTTATATGTTTGACATATATTCTTTCATTTCAATTTTATTTTATTTTTAAAAGTTTCTATCTATGTCTACTTAGGCAAGCTTAGGCAACCGCAGGGACCGAGGATCAATTCCAGGCACTACATGCTGCACCAGTCCTACCCCCAGGGCAGGCTGAGCCAGCCATAACACGAATAAATAAATAAATAATAAAGTTTTAAAAGTTTCTATTTCCCAAAATGAATTTATTGTTTTATTACAAAAACAAAATATATTCATTATGGTAAATAAAAAGCAAACAGTATAGAAAAACATTCAAAAATCACAACTGGGTTAGGGATTAAGCATCAGGTGGGGTTAGGTTAAAAAAATCACAATTAGTACTTTCTGGAATCATTTCTATGATGGTATGTGTTTATAGGAATATTGTATATGCATAGAGACTGATGTAAAAACATCAACTTTATATATAAGTCTTATAATTACCTTTTTAGAAAAAAAAAAAGCCAATGTCCCCTCCTTTTGCAGTTTAATGAAAACAAAAACAAGGACACAGTGAATTTTATTTTTTGTGATATGATACATAAGCCTTAAGTTGAAATGTTGAAATGCTGAATAATTATGTTTACAAATATTTTGAAATAAACAGCTGAACTTGCAAGAAAGTAAGTTTTCACAGAGCCATGAAAGAAATCAGAGTGAGGCTACTTTTCCTATTTTCAAGTGGCTCTGAGCCTTGGTTCTGATAGACATTTGAGCTAAAGCCTAAGGCCTGCTCAGAACGGGGGGACATCTACTAGCGAAGCCCTAGACAAGCTGCAGCCTTAGAAAGGCACAGTGAGAAAGCTTGCCTGCGCTCTAGGTAAAAAGGAAAAATGCTTGTGAGTCCAAAAAAGGATCCTTATGTAACAGGCTGAATTCTCAGCTACTTAACTGGATACCTGAAATGGTGTTTCCAAATAAGTTTCACGTTAGGTAAGCGTGGTAATCAGTGGAATAGCCTTCAAAACATAAAATTACAAACATGACAATCTGAAAGGTATTTCTTCTTTTTTTTGAGATACTATGTCACTTTGTATTTGAGATTGGCCTTGAACTCACTCGGGCTGGCCTCAAACTTGTGGAGAGCCTCCTGTCTCAGCCTCTGGTGCTGGGGATACAGGCATGTTTCGCTGTGTCTGGCTAGACCCTGCAAGGTTTTAAAAGTTGATTCAACATAGGCTTGGATGTTACCAATTTAGTGAAATCACGTCATGCCATTCTTCTCTAACAGAACTTTGTCTCAGTTTACCCATCAAGTGTCATGAGGAGTAAAAGGAAATTCAATGAATATAAAGCACCTGGCACAATGTTTGATTCAGTGAATGCTAGGTTACTTTCCATTTTAAATGATTAAAAATTCTTGAATTAAAATCAATTTTATTTATTTATTTATTTATTTATTTATTTATTTATTTATTTGTCTTTTTGAGACAGGGTCTCGCTATGCAGTTCAGGCTGGCCTTGAGCTCACTTTTGTAGCCCAGGCAGGTCTCGAACTCGCACCGATCCTCCTGCCTCAGCCTCCCAAGTGCTGGGATTACAGGCATGAGCCACCACGCCCGGCTAAAATCAATTTTATTATTATCCTAAGATTAGTAGTAAAATTGGTGTTTCTCATATCTGTCTTTAAGAAACCTAGCCAAAAGTATGTATGCCCCATGCAATTTGCTATTTCCTTTTTTTAGGAACATCAATGATATTTTAATTACATTTTAAAGTACAGATAATGGGACAAGTCCTGCAGTTTTCCAATCCTTAAAACCAAATTTGCACAGAAAAAGGCAAACATTATAGAAAATGGTCTGTTATTATGGGTCTCCCCTTCCCTTGTATGGTTTCCAGGAGTGAGGTATTACAGCAATTAGCCAGCTCCATGCCCCAGGAATAACAATGAGAAGGCAGCTGCTGTCGCTACATTTTACTCAGGCATTACAACCTGCAAAATCGCAATTAGAGGATGATCATCAGTTAACAGGAGCCAAAAGAAATATGTTTGGTGGAAATTCAGTCATTTAAACTGCACAAATCAGAATCAGAATTGGAAAGTAAAATCTGGGATACATATTTTTAATCAAAAATGACAAAGTGGAAAGGTTTACTTAGTACTTACTTCTGCCTTTAATGCCAATAGTGGTATTATTTTTCTGTTTCTATAGATCTGGTTTCCAATAGAATATGAAATTTCTACGTAACATAAACATCTATAGATTGATTGACAACTGAGGTTCTACAGTGAAAAGCATATGGAATGGCACTAAGTGTATACTAAAAATCCTAAAACGTTTTTGGTTTACTGTTTCATTTTTCCAATTTTTCAACCCAGTTATTTTAAGGCAACCAGCCTCGTCTTTGGGACATCTACTCACAGGCCACTTGGGTTCTCATTCCCTCACCAACCTTCCCTTTTTTAAAAAAGTTAAATCCTACATGTGTATTATCATGTAAGGTTTTTTTTTTGGAAGACTCTTATACAGATACAAAACATGTCAGGCTGGGAATATAGTTCAGTGCTTGGGAGGCACTGGATTCTACCTTCAAACTCAAACCCAAAAAGTATTAAAAATGTTAGAACTGGTTGAAAGGAGAATTCTGTATACTCGTATGTAAGTGATCAGGAATCCTGAAATTACAAATAAAAGCAAAATTGCATAATAGCCACAGGGTAACAATAAAGTAAATCTCTACTGAACATAATGTGCATTGCTATAAATAATCATCATCTGCATTACCATCAGTATTCTATAATTTATAGGTGTAAATAGCTTAAGGACAATCCAGAAACATGCAATCATCTTTTCTGTTCATGTCAAGTGTTCCTGACACTGGCATATGGAAGGGACTGAGGCAGGCACAGCGGAGTTGTGAGGATGTAGTCTCCAGTCTGTCTTTGTCCCTCTCTGCTCAGCCATCTCTGTGTACCCTGGTTTCCTTAGGAGTGTCACCTTCCCTCAGAAGCCCTCCGTCTCCCTTCAATTTTCTCATTGTAAGAAAAATCTTCTCCTTTGTATCAGTCAGGCATGGACTAGAAATTTTCAAGCATTTTCTTTGAGATAAACCTCTGAGTTCTAGTTCACCTGCTTGCAGCAGCCACCTAGGCCATGGCTCTGGATGACCTCCACCTCCTACCAGTCACCCCAGGGTGGGCTCCTTTGTCACTGTGCCCAGGTGGGCCTGGGTTCCTAGCAGGTTGCAGCAGAAGTGATGGACTAGTGAGGACAGGGCCTGATTTCAGCTCACGCCCCCTCACCCCAGCTCTGTGACCATGGGCAGATGGGTGGCATTTCTGGGCATCAGCCTCCCTGCATTAATATTCTGGACCAGTGACTGTCAGACTTCAAAAATTCAAAACCAGTTTTCTTTTTCTTAATTTTAAAGAATGGCATAAGGTTCCAAAATCATGACATTAATTGTAGTTAACTATTACATTTAAAAATATATTTTATAAAAAGAGTAGGAAGGAGAATGTCAGAATAAAAGATAATTTTCAAAATTGAATGCTATAACATTTTCTAAAATTCATGGTTTTAATGTCTTTCTTTTCCTTACATTCCAACAGCCCTGGTAAAAAAATTCTCAGGGACTGCTATTGGTAGTAAAAGGAAATCTTTTTCTGTTTGGTCTCCTTGCCTGTAATTTCAACTAATCCAGCTTCTCCTTCTTTCCACTGCGAGGACCTATTTAATAGAGTGCTTTGATCATTTGACTCCACTCCCCAAATTGTCTAACACTTGAATACCACCTCTTCCATCTGATTGGTCCTTTGTGCAACAATTTAAATTTTCAAGCATTTTCTTATAGATAAAAGTTCTAGTTCACCTGCTTGTAGCAGCCAACTAGGCCATGGCTCTGGATGATCTCTACTTCCTGCCAGCCACACCTGGGTAGGCTCCTTTCTCACTGTACCCAAGTTGGCCTAGGTCACTAGCACGCTCCAGCAGAAGTGATTGTCCACCACTGCTGAGATTAGCGTCCCACAGACTGTAGCTTCTACATGGGTGGATCTCCCTCTGAGGACCACAGGCAGGGAGGGAAGGCGGCTGCTGTGGCCTGACGCTAAGCATGCTGGGTACGCAGTAAGGACCTGACGTCTAAGGCTACAGACAGTGAGGAAGTGAGGTTGATGGTGAGCAAGTGAGTGAGCTTAGGAGCAGACGCTGCAGCTGTGCTCAAGCCTGAAGGGGCCAGAGCTCCACCCCCTCCCAACTGCCACTTCAGGAAGAGACAAGAGTCAGAACTAGAGCTCAATTTTTCCTAGACCCCTAATCCTCAGAAACTGCAGGGGATTGATCAGTTTGTGTTTTAGTCGCTAGGTTTTGGGGTCACTTGTTACATAGCAATAGATTACTAAGCTATGATTTCTTGTCGGCCAAGAATAACATCGTTTTAAAAATTTGTGCTGGATCATGTACTATAACTCCATTAAATTGTCACCACTGTGAAGTCACAGAGCTTCCTGCAAACGTGCTACAGTGTTTACTCTCTGCACTTTCCTTTTGGAATCTAACGTGGACTTCTTTCACCATTCATTCATTCATTCATTCACTCATTCAACACACTGCCACTGAGTGCTAAACACTGATAAGCCCTGAAGAAACAAGTCTGAGTAAAGATAAAACCCTTGTCTCTGAGGTGCTCCGTCTAATAAAGAAGCTCCCAATCACAAAATGGCAAAGCAATGTATAATACAAGACAGCCAGAGCGTGACAGGATCAGAAGCTACCGGTGGGAAGGAGGCTTCCTAGAGATAGGAATAGCAGAGGTATGGTAAGTCTGAAGGAAGAGGAGGGAAGGTTTTATGTGGGCCGGAAAAAACTCTCAGTAGCTGGAACCTGTTAGGGTCTGTGGGTTACAGGTGGGTGGAAGTAACATATAAAAAGACCTTTTAACGTATATGCGTGAGTTTGAACTTTATTTTGTAGATGACTAAAAACTACCAAAGAGTTTAAAGCTAGGGTGATGTGATCAGGTTTTGCTTCTGAAACATTCTGCAATGTTTCATAGAGAGCAGAAGAAGAAGAAGGTGGTGACCAAGAAGGCAAAGATTATACCAGGGAGGGAGCTGCTGAAAGCAATGATGGTGGAAGCAGGCTTAGAAGAAATACAAAAAGTTAAAAAGAAAAAAATGTTGGATGTGAAAACTGAAATATGGAGAGACAGGCTTCAAAGAGTCAAGCTTTTGGCTGGCCAAAGAGCTGAGGAGAAAACAAAGGCATTGGTCAAGATGCCAATCTTAAATATTTAGTATGTGTTCACCATGTGCAGAGTGCTTTTTAGGTTCTGCAAATTCAGCTGTCAAGAGAAAAGCTTGGCCTAAAACAATTTACACTGGCAGGAAGTAGATAAGTAAACCAAATAGAAAAATAAAATTGCAGTAAGTATTAAGGAGGAAATGAGAGGAGCTCACAGAAAATAGCATGATTCAACTTTGATTAAGGTAGTCAACAAGGGCTCTCTGAGCTGGTGGCATGTAATTTAAGACCTAAAGGATATGAAAAACTGGCATGCAATGAATTATGTACACTGACAATTTTGTCTTGGGGAGAGGCAAGTGTTGGAGGCAGAGCAGAAAGCAGGTGTGAAAGTTTGGAGCGAGAAAGTACTTGACTGATGGCTAGAAGACACCTTGGCTAAGGCAGAAGGATGACTGTGGCGAACAGTGGACAAGTACTTCTCAGGGGCCAGGGCTCACGGCGTGAAAGCTGTGCTGATGTTAAAGCAACTGATCAATGGGAAGATGGACAGGAGAGGGAGAGAAAGAACTTTAGGAGAATGGCCCAGCGATGCTGAGGATTAGGGTAGGAAGCGAGTTGCTTCCATCTTATAAAATGCAGAGTGGGGTTCATTTTCAAGCTGACTGGTTTTGTGCTAGAAAGGTAAGAGGCTTGTGTCTAATGACTTCTATTAAGTTTAGACATGACTTGAATGAAAGTACGGGACCTGCTATTAGAGGTGTGACAGGAGAATGAACATGTAACATCATCATCAGGGAAGTGGGACCTTGGAGAGTTCCAACTATTAGGGAAGAGGGTTGGTGGCAGGGTCGGCTTGCTACTTTGAGGTTGAACTCATGAGTCTGGGGTGGGACCCCATGGCATTGTTGCAAACTCTGTACAGCGATGCTCAGCTGCTCAGAGGAGTCACAAGGAAGGCAGGCAACAGACTTCACCCTTGCTAAGCATTTTGCTAGGCCTGCAGCACTCACAAAGTAAGTCATCCACAAGCTTAAGTGACTACTATTGCTTGGGTTTGGAGGCTGCATCAGTGTGAACATCACTGAATTCCATTTAGAAGTGAAGCAAGCTTGGAGGCAGGGAATGACAGTGACGCTTTCCTCAGTGTTGCTGTGGAAAAGAGCAGGGCAAGAAAACGGAAGGCAAAAATGGTTAATAAAGAGAATTTTCTATTGCATGTAGTGTTGGTCAGCTCCACATTAAAGATATCTGATATTAACAAGAGGGATATCTTGGCTCATGGTTTTAGGGTATAGTCCATTATTGGATGGACTCTTGGCTTTTAGGCTTTTTCTGGGGATTCTGTGGGCAACAGCAGGGAGTATGTGGTGGTATACACTGTTCACCTTGTAGCCAGGAAGGAAAACAGAAGAGGAAAGGGTCAGCATCTCTTTGGGGACACCTTCCCCATGATCCAAGAACCTCTCCTTAGCTCTCAGCTCCTACAAAAGATACAAGGACTTCTTGACAGTGCCATGCTAGGGACCAAGCCTTTGAAACACACAGACATTCAACACTCAAACCATAGGAGGTAAGATTAGGGGACAGTAAGAAATGAATGGTACAAGAAAGCAGAGGCCTAAATAAACAAGTCAGTCTGTGCGGACACAGAAAAGATGCAACTAGGAAAAGAAATAAGGGTAAAATAAAGATATAAAAATACCACTGACAACAAGAACTGCTAACATCTATTGTTTATTTCTGTCAGATGCCACTGTAATGGATTTACATGGCCCACTTCACTTTATCCTTCTAACAATCCTATTGTGCTGAGAAAGATTAAGTAGCTTGTCCAAGACTCTCCAGACAACAAGTGGCAGGACCAGAATTTGAGCACAGATAGCACTAGTCTAGATCCCTAGTTCTTAAGCTTTATATTATTCTATACAGTAGTCCTTTGCTATTTCGCAGGGACTATGAGTGAGAACCAATGAGACTTTCATGGACTCACTGTTTTGTTGGTTTTCAAAAAATATCAATTTAAATTATTAGGGCAGGGGAGATAGCTCAGTAGAATAAATGCCTGCCTGATAAGTGCAGGGTCCTGAGTTTAATCCCCAGTATGGCAAAAATTAATTAAAAAATAAATTATTTATCATGGATTTTTTGCTATATTGTGAGATTTTGCAATGCTGCACAGTACAGGTTTGTTGTTAAAATTATACAGATTCACCAGTTTAGAAGATGGCTAAGAACACTAGAACTGTTTTTGAAGTGTGGGAGAGGTCTGTGTGGGAGGGGTTTATAAAGCTTTAAAACATATATAAATATTAAAATATATATAACATCCCTGGTTTTCACTTATCGTGGGGTCTGGAATGTAACCTTTGTGGTGAGGGATCACTGTAATTGGGAAGAACATACTAAAGTTGAAAAGTTCATGCCTATTAGCCTACATTTGCTTTGTAATATGGGAAGCAAGATCATTTGAGAAATAGCCTTTGGATAGAGGGTTAGGAAAGATAATAAGGCTTTGGAATAATCCCTTACAGGAATGTGAAGGAAGCTCCCCAGAGTGTTGCCATGTAGCATTCACTAGCTGTAACAGGACACTGTAATACTTCTAGAGATGCCAAGTCGTATTGTTGAGTAAACCCTTCTTCCTTTGGGTTCTCAGTAGCCTGGATGAGAGGTATTCAGGCAAACACACTTACCTGTCATACAGTGCAGAAAATTTTCTGATAGAAAGTACACAGGAGGAACTGATAGTTAATTGTGGCGTCAACTTTAATAAGAAAGGCCTAGTAGACTGTTTTGGGGATATTCAGATGACTGATTTATTGCAGACAAAAGATCCATCCTGGATATAGGTGGTACCAACAAACAGGCTTATAAGCTGGATGGACTAAACAGGGAAAAAAGAAAGAAATTCTGTTTCTGCTTCTTAAGATGGCTCCCATCTTTGCTGTCACCTTTGGATGATATCTATTTTATATTAAACCTGTCCCTCTAGTGAACCCTAAAGGACATAGCACTATAGGAACAGAAGATGTGTGGTGAAAGAGTAGAAGTTGGGCAGGGTGGCTATGTCTATAGGAATGTTTGCTAGAGGAGGGAAAAAGATTGATGGAACTATTGAGGTCAAGAAAACAAAGCAAGGATTTGAATGGGCTCATGTTATAGTAATATCAAATATCAAAGTTTGTATGTATGTATGTATGTATGTATGTATTGAAGAATTGTGGGTTGAACTCAGGCCCTTCTGCAAAAATCAAATATTTATTTGGGGTCCCAATACATAGGGCACTGTGATAGGTAAGTTAAAAATAGAAATAGCCTCTTTTTGGTTTTTCTCCTCAGTTAAGCACAGCTCTCTGCAGGATAAGGAACATGCTTTTGGCAAGTTATACCCACCACACTTCTTTATTCAATAAAGATTAGGTGAATTAAGAACACATCTCTCACATTAAGAAAAATTCCATCTCAAAGTCTACAAATTGGGATTCTGAAGAATGAGTGAGATCCTCAGGAAGTGGTTTATTTTGTCTGCACAATGCTTACAATTTTAAAGTCAGTCATCTAGTTTCCACTTAGAACAGCAGAAATGGGCCTGGGCCCCATAATCCCATACAGAAAAACAAAAGTCTGAAGTTGTGTGTTGTCTCCTCTTAAGTCAGGGCAAAGGGTGCCCTTAGTATCTTCTTTGGGGTCTTCCTATAAAAATCTTGGCCCAGTTAAAATGGCTAGATTACCAATAAAGCCCTACATGAGTTGAAATTACCTTCATCTTAGCAACGATTCTACCAACAGGTTGCTTTTACTTTCCTCATCCTTCGGACATACCGCCTAGTGAAAAGTCTCAGTGCTCTGTCCTGAGATAACAGATGAGTTTGTGGCAAACCGGATGTGGAAGTAGTCATGTCCTGTTGATTACAAAGTTTCAAGACACATGTGCAGGTCAATTTCCAAAGCCCTGTGGTACCAATCAGAGTGCTATTTTCAATTCTTCTATGAACTCAAGCATAGAACTCTTCCATAGGATGACCTACACCTGATTTCAGCCAGCCCCAGGAGTTCGAGATAAAAGACACAGTGTTGTTTCCTGGTAATCTGCTTTCACTATGTAGTGTTATTTCTACTTTTAATTGGCCCAAACTACTCCGTATAAGATGTTTTCTTTTCATACCACTACTAAGCGCAAAACCTCACTTTTTGGGCTTGTTTTATCTTATTCCTTGTTCAAGACGAAGAATCTAGAAAACAGCTATAGCAGAAGCTGCCAGCACCCCCAAATACCCTAACAGTCCTACATATCCAAGATTATTTTCCCATTCCAAAATCTATCCATTTTTGGAGTTCTCTCTGCTAATTGTGATCAGTCCCTTTTAAAAACAAGATGATTCAAATGCATAGTAATAACATCTCCAGGGTGTTATGACTTTCTGGTACTTTCAGTTTTCAGAGTAGCGAAAGGAACACGGGAGTTTATTTTAGAAAGGATCTTCCTCTGCCTCTAATGCAGGGTTTACCATATTATACCGAAATTAGTTGTCTAAATTGTCTAGCCTCGCATTGTAGTTTAAGCTGGCCTGGAACTCTCAGCGATGCTCCTGCATGCCCGCTTTAAGAAAGAATTGTGTTTTATAACCTACGCGAGGGTAGGAAAGGGGCAATTCAAGGAATGCAGGATGCTGGTTCCTGCGGCACAGCAACGTTAGAGGTCGCAGAAAATAAACTTGGGTGCAGAAGCTAAACTTTAGGCATTCAGCGATCGCGCGAGTTCCACCCGGAGCCTGAGTGACTCCTCCGGCCTGTCATCCCAAAAACATGCTCGTAAGTGGCCCATATGTTCTCTTCACTCGTTTCTTTCGGAGTTGGGTGCTCAGACGCCGGCTTCGAGCGCTCCACAGGACCCTACAGCGTCCAGGCAGGGACCTTTGGGTACCCCAAGGCGGCGCGAGGACTAGCGAAGCCCCGCCCCTCAGCCCGCGACCCCGCCCCACTGCCCGGCCTGCGACCCCGGATCTTAAGGTGCGCGTGGACCCGCCCCTACCTGCGCTTCACAGCGCCGTGAGCAACAGTTTCCCTCTGGAGCACCGCAGTCAGACATAGCGCAGACGACAGCGGCCTATTGCCTCCAAACTCCGCACAGCTCAGCGTCTGTCACTCTGCAAGGCCTCACGCGTGATCAGGCAGCGCTATGGGCAGCCCGCGGGGAAGGGGCAGATAGGGCAGGAGGCGGGGTGTCCAAGAAGGCATCGCTGATTGGCGGTCTGCTAGGAGGCGTGGCCAACAGGGCTGAAAGCAGTGCGAAAATAGCTCATCCCTGAGACCTACAGGCTGGGAGGAAGTCAAAGGGACGTAGCCTGATAGGGAGAAGGCGGGGCCTTTGGGGGCCTCGGTGCTAGAAATCAGGCAGTGCTGTGGGCAGCCTGCAAGAAGGCCGGGAAGATGGCGGCCTCCTGGAGGCTAGGTTGTGACTCGTCTTTGCTGCGATATCTCTTGGGCTTTGCCGGCCGGAGAAGCTTGGGACTAGCAAAGGGCGCTGTTGGCTGCTCTGCTGGCCGTGGACCTAACTGGAAATGGTTTCACAGCACACAGTGGCTGCGGGGTGAGTGCCTAAGACCCACTCAACCTCCCTGAGTAGCTGAGTAGTGGGCCTGAGCTCTAGGCTTTTTTGATTGACGACCCGCGTGTCTGGATGTGAGCTGTCAGGTCTCCCAGTTCTCTTTGACCTCTCTTTTATCTATCCACTAACTTGACTGTATTCATGCTGCAAAGGGTTGTCTTGGAAGCTGCGACCCTGGCCCCTCACTTGTATGGCTTTGTGACCTTGCTTTGGAATTTATTTGATAAGGATTGAGAGAGATGTTTTTTAGGCTTTTCTCTCCGATCCTTACCTAATCACATTTTAGGTTCCTGTCGTGTTGTCAGGCATGTCTAGCGGTGAAAAGCTGCTCAAGGTTGCTTAGATTGCGAAGCTATTACTCATTTTTACTCAGTCTCAAAGTTCTTCCTTATTGGGCGATCTAAGATTTTGGAAGCTGGTCGGATATCGCCACTTGATGGCCCGTAATTTAATTCCAAGACAATTTGTAAATACTTACAGCACCACAGACAGAGGAACCGAGAGAATGTTTCAAGTAAAACATTCGCTTGAAAGAGTAACAATTAGGTCAGGGAACATACTAAGTTATTTATAGAAAATTGCAAGCAGCCTGAGCCAGAACCCCCCTCCAAAAAAAGATTGCCATTTGATAATTATATTGACAGAAAACAGTATGTAAAATGGTACACTGGGCTTGGCTAGGAAATCAAAGCGAGAGTGGGAAATGGATAATAAAATAACAAACTTTAGTGTGGTTTGTTTACTTATTATCTTTCTTGGCACTTAGAATGAATTTTAATCAAGAAGAGTACTTGCAGTAGGCATTGCCTGCCTGTTCTGAGTTGTGTCAGATTCGGGGAAAAAGACCTTACACAGAGTCACATGGTATGATGAATGCTTTAAGTTTGCTCAGGATTGAATGATGGAGATAATTTTGTTCTCTTATATGTAGTGTTTCATAAAAATACCTCTTAGAGCAGTGAATCTTCAACAGCACGTATAGTAGTAGTACTCTCCAAACAGAGATTCTGTTTGAAATGGGGCTTGGGAACCTGTATTTTACAAACATTCTTAGGTGAGTTTTGATGTTTTATTTTGACGTTTGATAAGCTACACTTTCAGGCACTGAGAAAATCATAAAATGTTAAAAGCTCAGTGTTAGAAATAAAGCAAGAGACTCTTAACTTTGTAAAGGAACCTTTTGAAAATCTTTGGATACTCTACAAAAAAAAAGCATAAGTGGTTGCACTAAAAAAATGTGCATGGTTTCAAGAATTTTTTCATGTCTGATGTATCTTTGACTTTTTCCTGTTCCTCATCCCCTGCCTGAAAACTTCCGCCTTGAACAACTTGTCTAGCTGAACATCTGTAAGAGAGAGGGTACTATATTCCAAGCCAAAGTGTGCTACTTTTCTTTCACTGCTGCCAAAAAATAGCAGCTGAAAATCACATAAATTTACTGTCTTACCAGTTTTTGAGGTCAGAAGTGTGAGATGAATCTCATTTGGTATCTAGCAGGGACTTTGTTCTTTTCTGGTGGCTCTAGGAAAGAACATCTTTCCAGTGTCTAAAGTTTTCTTAGAGTTTGGCTCGTAGCACCCTTTCAGCCTCAGAATCAGGAGTGGCAGGGCTGGTATTTCTCACATTACATCTCCTTCCTCATTGCCTTCTGCTTTCCTTCTTCCTGGTAATCTTTTTTGATTATATTGGGCTGCCCTAGATAATCTAGGATATTTTCATCTCAAGAACAGTTGATTTATAACCTTAATTCCATCTTTAAACTTAATTCTCTCTGGTCACGCGTAGGCTCTGAGTATTGGAATGCAGAACTCTCCATGCAGTAGAGGGGCATTATTCTACATGTAAAGCTATGTTGTTGGCTAGCTAGCACTTAAGTTATTTGAAAATTTTGCATTGTTTTCTCATAATACTGAGCCAGAATTTGCCTCGTAATTTTTACCCAGAAATTTTTGTGTTGCCATGCTGAGTGCACATGGCGGTCTTTGAACTGTTTTATAAAACATGAACTTATATATACCCATTTTTTCTCCAAGCTAGGTAGAAATTGTAGTTGCATAAAACTTAAATTATTTAGATGACTGTAGACCATATAAGTACACTTGTTGAATGATTTTCTTTTTCATAGATCTGTCTAGGATTTAAAAATGTTCTTTGCAAGAACCTTTGGAGTTTTGGTTTCCTAAACAGCATTTGTTTGCTGTATTTTTATGAACTTTATGGCACATGCCAGTGTTTAGCACTTTCCAGAATTTTTATTCATTTCACATAACCTAGTATATTTAGCATTATCTATAATTGGATAAAATATAAAGGCTTAGAGAAATTAAGGTCAGCAAAGTAAAACCATGCAACTATGATGTCAGTGAACTGAAAAGCATACATTTACATATTTGTGTTTATAAAATTGTCTTAGTTTTATTCTTTCAACTGAAACATTATTGACAAGATGGGGCATGTTTAATGTGGTATGGCCACAAATGAAACATTTATTATTGAGAGAAGGCCTATCGAATCATCACTTTTTGGTGTTATTTGAATAAAATTAATAAACAGTTATTAGATAACCAGGTGCATGAAATCCAGTTTGGAAAGTAATTGGTCTTCTGATCACAACAGATTATCAGTATTCTGCCGTATGACCTGTTTGGTCATATTTAGACATGTGATCCTAAACTTAGTAGGGCTTTACTTTTAAGGTATTTTTACTCTGTGAGATAGCAATAAACACTTGATATCAGTATTGTATATAGTAAGCTCTAAGGGTTAACACATTCACAATAAGGCTGTATTGTCCCCTTGGGCATCGTGCATGTATCAGTGGTGGTTCAAGCCAGTGGGAACAGATTGAGGATAATCAGGAAGGTCAGAAGTTTGCAGAAGATGTGGCTGCTCTTCCAGACCAATGGAGTAACAGAACCAAAACCCTCAGGCCTCATGTGATACTTACAAAACTGACTTCTCATTTGTAAATAATTTTTCAACCAGTTAACTTTTTTTTTTGTGGGACCAGAGTTCAAACTCATGACCTTGCACTTGCCAGGCAGGCACTTGTGCCACAGAGCTATCTCCCCAGCCCACAATCAGTTAACTTTGAAGAGTTTTTTTTCTTTCAGAATGGGTGGCATGATGTGAAATTCAATAAGATGTCTATTAATAATACATTGGTTTTACAGAATCTCTGAGGAATATCATTGAAATTTAAAGCATATGCATATAGAAAAATAAATGACTCAATCTTGACTGTGACTTGCCTAACATGTATAGTTACTGCATTGACTTCATATATACAGCTATTAAGTAAATCCAGGGAAGTGAGACTTACAGAAAGTTTTAAAAAGATGCTAAAGTCTCTATTGATAGTAGGATTAAAATTTGACAGCCACTGAGCTGACCCACTGTATTTTAGAAGGCAATTAAATGTCTTGACAACATTTAAAAGCCAGGCAACTTTAGTCCAGATTTTTGTTTTCTCTTGAAAACTTAAAGTTAGACCATATTAAAATTTAAAGCTACACTGGTGACATTTGTCTGAGATTAAAGAATGGCTTTTTTAAGGTAGGAAATTGTTTTCTAGCTTGCCACTGTCTTTCCTCCATGTTATCTCAGTCATCAAAGCTACGCATCCCTTGCTATTTGCCAACACTACTAGCAATTCTTTTCATGTACTTTGTTAAGATTTTTAATGTGTCGTCTGCAAATGCATGTGTTGGAAATTAATTTTCAAATCCATGTTAGTGATATTTGAAGGATGAGGCCTTTGGCAGGTAATTAGGTTTAGATGAGGTCTTGAGTATGGAACCTCCATGAGGTCTGAAGACGTGACTTTTTTATAACAGGAGGAAGAGTCCCAGACACTAGTCATCCCACTCGTTTTGTCTTGCCATGTGATGCCGTCTGCCATGTCATGATGTATTGAGGCCCTCACCAGATGCTGATGTTCTGGACTTCCCACCCTCCAGAATTGTGAGCTAATTAACCTCTGTTCTTCATAAATTACCTATTCTCAGATATGCAGTTACAGCACAAGTACACGGACTAAAACACTCTTACTTTTGTGGAAAGCAGAAAACCAAAACTAGTTCAAGAAAAATGGGAAAGAAAGCAAGAGAGAGACAGAGAAATTCTTGCCTAGCTACTCTGAAAGTAAAGTCTGCCGCAACCTCAAGAGAAAACCTGAAGATGGTAACCCTGTCTTCCTACTTGCATCCTTTCCAAGGAACCTCAGTTTTTGACAGCAGTGTTGTAAAGGTGGGGCAACTTCTTTGATAGAGTTACTGGTAAGATATTTCTGTCAGAACATCTGTTTCTTACAGTTTCTGCCCGGATTCCTGATGAGATTGATACTGTCTTTTAGATTCTCTTACAAATGTTTAAACAATACAGAATAAAATAGCACTTACTAAAGGGACATCCACCACATGTAAGCACTGTAAGGCTGCATGAGAACCATAAGGAATCCATCTGTTTCTTCAGTGCCTCCTACCGCTTGTTTTTTCTTTCTGGTGTCAGTTTGCCTTCCCTTAATGCTGATTTTGGCTATGTTCAATGTGATAATTTTAGTTTAGTCTAAGTGTTCACCATCGTTTCTGCAACTTAATACCAGATTCCTTGAAAAAGGAAGTCAATGACCTATATGTAGGTCAGCTGTGGAATAGGACACACAAGAGCTAATTCTTTCAAAGGCTACACTTTGGGCATTTTCTTTAAACAAGAAGTAAGAGTTGTGAATCCATGCCTGACATGTGTTAGTATGGCAGTCTGATTAAGATAGGATGGGAGAGTAGTGGTCGTTTTGTTTTTAGGCTAGTAACCAAGTAAAATCACCTCATCAAAGCAGATGTAGGCTTCTCAGTATTTGAAAAGTGTGGCCATCCAAATAAAATAGCAGGAGAAGCCGGGTGTGGTGGCACACGCCAGTAATCCCAGCACTTGGGAGGCTGAGGCAGGAGGATCACTGTGAGTTCGAGACCAGCCTGGGCTACAAAAGTGAGCTCAAGGCCAGCCTGAACTGCATAGCGAGACCCTGTCTCAAAAAGACAAAAAACAAAACAAAACAAAACAAAACAAAAAAACAAAACAAAACAAAAAAAAACAAATAAAATAGCAGTAGAAAAGTGAGATCTTAGTAGAAGGAGTAACATGAGAAACTAAGATGTAGATTATTAAGAAATATTTTATACATGTTTGCTTTACTTTAAGGCATTTTATTCTATATAACACATATGAAAATGGGTCATCAGAAATAGCTGTCATGCCAAGGATATAGCTCAGTGGCATAAGTGCCTGCCTGGCAAGCACAAGGTCCTGAGTTGTGCCAAAAAAAAAGGAAAAAAAAAAAAAATGACTGTCAATATAGCATAGTCAGCTGGACCACCCACTTGGGGCCTCCTTCCTGTCCCTCTCTCAGACAGGAGCTTTCTTTCCCCCAATAAATATGTTCTGCTCATTAAAAAAAATATGGCATGGTCAGCTATTTGCTATGCTTTATTTTGATTGTCTATTTGCATAATTCTTAATGATCATAAGAACCCTGCAAGGCTTAATGAGATTTTATAAATAAAAGTACATAGACTCAAAAAGGTCTAGTAATTTGCACAAGGTTAAATGGGGATGACTGTTTTGGAACTATACATTTGGTGTTGTTCAGTAGAACAGAAGTAAAATCTTCCTCAATCATTGGTAAAACAAGGAAAAATCTTTCTAAGTTCCTGGGCCAGAATTCCCTTATATTGTATTGCTCTCGAGTGTATTATGTGCACTTTCCTAATTCAGGCACTGGCTTGACTTTATTGGTGTGAGAAGTGTTGACTTTGATTCATTGAGGGGTTGAGTGTTAGAGTCACTAAGCCAATACATGCTCATGAGGAAAATTTTGTAGTTCAGCAAAGCAGGCCTCTAGCATCAAGAAATAATTTGAAAGACTTGAGTTTCAAAATAACATGCAGCATTTATTGAGAGCTTATCATGTACCATGTACCCTTCCAGTCAGTTTGTATGAATTAACCCATTAGGTGCTCACAGTTAATGCTATGCTCTTAGTTATGAGTTCCAGTTTCAAGAAAGACCTTCCAAGGGCTGGCCAAATAGCTCAATGGATTAAAGCACTTGCAAGCAAGCTGGGAGTTAGATCCCCTGATCTGCCTTGCTGGCCTCAACCTCGGGGCGTCCTGAGACAGCAGTTGCGACTGGGCATGGTGGCCTGCCCCTATAATCTCAGCTTTTTGAAGGCTGTAAATGAGCAGGTCACTATGAATCTGATCTAGTAGTGAGACCCTGAACACCCTGTAGACCCTTCACTAAAGTACAGAAAGGGAAAAAAAAAGAAGGAAAGAAATACTTTCTCACACCAAAGCCTGTTAATCTAAACACTTGTCAATCTGTTTCAGTATTAAATGTCTGCTTGATAATAGGTGGTAGGACAATGTCAGCATGCTGAACTTTTATTTACCATTTGTATATCCTTGGCAAATGCCACTGAATTTTTTCTTTTATTTGAAACAAGATGCATTAATAGTGGCATTGTGAAATAGTGTTTCAGGGGCGCTTGTGATGTTACTATCATTTTAGCACAATTTAATAAAACTCTAGAATATATAAAGGGAAGCAGGACTAATTAAGAGATTTAGAATATATGTTAACTTTTTACTATTTTAAATTTCTAAAATAATATGCTTTACCTGGGTGTGGTGGTGCACAGGTGTAATCTCAGCACTTGGGAGGCTGAGGCAGAAGGATCATTGCGAGTTTGAGACCAGCCTGGGTGGGTTACAAAATAAGCTTGAGGTCAGCCTTAACCAAATAATGAGACCATCTCAAAAAGAAAAGAAAAATATAGTATGATTCCACCCCCCCCCCCACGTACTGAGGATTGAACCTCAGGACCTTTACACTGAACTACATCCCCAAACTTTTTTTTTTTTCTTTTTGAGATAAGGCCTGGCTAAGTCGCTTGCTTACTTACTTGCCCAGGCTAGACTCTTCTTGATCCAGTATCATAGTGTTGAGATTATAAGTGTTCTTCCACACCTGGCTAAGATAATGTGCTCTTACAGGTACTTTTTAAGTTGTTATCCTTAGCTTTATTTCCTTTTTGCAACAAAATGTGTAATGTATTTTGAGATGGTCTCATGACGCAGTTGACTGCCCTCAAACTCACTTTGTAGCCCTAAATATTATGTGTGTTTATTTCTTTTGCTAGACTAAATATAATAATGGTTTCTTTTTGTCCCTGTTTCAGGATTGCAAAAATAAGCTAAGACTCACACAGGATTTTAGTTTTATGGTTTAATACCAAGATCAGCACTGCCCGCTGAAATGAAGTGTTGGGATTATTTCGTTCAGAGGAAATACATTCTATAGCAGTGACCTATTTAATATTCCAGCTGGGCTCCTTTCAAATAGACCATTGGGTATTTTGTGAAAGGATTTGAAAGAATCATGATCCCCTAAACAAGCTAGAGATATAAGGTGATTTTGGAGGAGAGACAGTACAAATATTATACCTAGTGATATACTTCGTGCATTTCTGCAACTACTTAAATGTTTCTTTTACATGAAACATTTCTGGGGAAAATTGGAATCAGTAAATGTGTCATTCAGGACAGTTTGCTTAGGATTCTACTTACACTAGTTTGGTAGAGGGGCACAAAACCATTTAAGAACTGATGAAAAGCTATACCATTTCTTTTTTTTTTTTTTGTATTTTAGGGAAGAATCTACAGGGTGTTCAGGGTCTCACTACTAGATCAGACTTGTAGTGATCTGTCTGTTTACAGCCTCCTAAGAGCTGGTATGCCATTTCTTTAGAGAAGTGCATATATGTATTTTGTATATAATTCCAAGGGATTCCAATTCTGTAATTTATCCATAAATAGCATGCAGTCTCCTGTTTCCATAAACATTTTGTCCGTTTCCCACAGAAAATAGTTAAGGTTTTTGTAAGGATATATAACAGATCTGAGAACAAGGAAATATATTTTAATATGTAAATTTGATGCAAAAATGGGATAAGTGATTGATTAGTCCATGCATGTATGTTAGTGACTACAAGAAAACAGGATGAATGTTCTTTCTTTTAAATTGCTGAGTGTTATGGTTTGTGTATAGGTATAATAGGTATGTCCTCAAAGCCTCATACAGTCAGGGGCGAGCTTTTGGAGTTTGTAATTGATTTTTGTGGGTGTGGGTGCTGCAGCCGCTCTGGGGTGAGTTATTTGCAGTTCAATGTAAGGAAGGAAGAGAAGTTAGCTATTTGAGCTGCTGCTACTCCTCCTTCTTGTTCTTTGCTGCTGCCGTGAGCCATGAGAGGTTGTTCTCTGCCATGAGCCACCCTGCTTTGGAGCCAGCTAAATATGGACAAAAACCTCCAGTAACTGTGAGCTAAATAAATAATAAACCTTTCCTTCCCTAATTTGAGTGTTGGGTATTTTTCCCAGCACTGAGAGAAGAGTAACTGAAACACTGAAGAATCAAGTCTGTGTAGTTTGTAAGACTCCTTGGGCATGTTTTATGGGATGACAGGTTTTCTTTTTGGAGCTATGACATCTGAGTTTGCTTCTCTCCCCTCAACCCTTTCCCTGTGCTGAGTTTTGAACTCAGAGATGTTCTCTACCACCAAGCTCCTTTTCCAGCCTTCGTTTGGCTTTCATTCTTTCCCTGTACTGCTGAACAGAGCCATTTTGCTCCTTGTACTCCATATTCAGTCTACTAGAAATTCCTATTAGCTATACCTTGATGTAATCTGAGCACTCATCACCCTTGCTAGCACTGCCAAGCTAAACTGGCCCAAGCTGCCACTGCTATTAATTGGACTGTTGCAGGAGTGTGCCGGTAGGTGGCCTTGTCCCACAGGTCTCACTTCATGGCTGATGGAGCTGAGTCAGGTGGATCTGGGCAGTTTTCCTTTGGCCCTTTCCTCAACTACAGTTTAAATTAAACCAAAGCCCTCCTTGCATCAGCGAATGGGCAGCGGAGGCAGGAGATTGAAAAACTTAACGAGAATGGGATTAGGGTATTTGTTTGGATCACAGTTTTCACAGTGCTGCTTTTAAAGTGTAAATCATAGCCGGGCGTGGTGGCTCACGCCTGTAATCCCAGCACTCGGGAGGCTGAGGCAGGAGGATTGATGGGAGTTCGAGACCAGCCTGGGCTACAAAAGTGAGCTCAGGACCAGCCTCAACTGCATAGCGAGACCCTGTCTCAAAAAGACAAAAAATAAATAAATAAATAAATAAATAAAGTGTAAATCAGATCGTTCCGTTCTCCTGTGGAACCCTCCCCAAGGGCTTCCTATTATGCTCAGAATAAAATTACAAATCCTTACTGTGGTTCACCAGGCCCAGTGTGAATGAACATTCTTTGCCTCTGACCTCTACTCCTCCCAAGGCCCCTTTGCCACATTCTGCTCCTGCATAAGGCTGATGTGGTGGGCTTTGGGCCAGACAAGTAGATTCCTTGCATTCCTTTGTATTTGATAGTACCTCTCTTTAGAGGGATGTTTGTTACATATAACCATGACTCTTCTTTCAGCTCAGCTCACATTCCTTTCTTTTGTTAATTTATATCACCACTGAATATTTTTCTCCCTATTGTAGAATGAAAGGTCCGTGAGACTAGGGAATTTTACCTGGTTTTGTGCTTTTTTTTTTTATATAGTTGGTCTCTAGAATAATGCCCAACCAGCAGTTCCCCGATAAGTACTGAATAAATATTTTTAAAATAAATAGTGAAGAAATGAACAAATAGGTCTTAAGTCTTTCTCCTGCATTCCACTCTTGTGCCATGCAGTGGTCTTCCAGAAATGAAAATCTCTGGCTGTAAAACCCTTACATTTCTCCCTCATTGTGAGGTTGAACACCAGACTTGGAAAGATCCAGTCTCTGGGTGTTGTTTCAGTTTTAGATCGAGCATCCTCCATGAGTCACAGAACAGGTAATACATTCATTGGAGTCTTTATTTTGTACTCAACATTTGAAGGCTCATTAATTTAGGGATTTGTCAGACTTCTAATTTGGCTTTGAACTCTAGTTTTGAATAGTAAGACAGCACTAATGTTAAAACATTTGCCTTTTCTTTTAATGCGAGTTAGCTTTTCAGATGTGAACTACAGCTAGAATAGAGCTGAAGGGTTAGTGCACATCAGCTTTGAGAATAAAGCTGGATAAAGGAAAGGATAAGAAGAAACTTCACCTTTGGGTAGGTGAAGAAACCTGTGACTGCACCTCATTACTGCAGGAAGGAACTGATATCCTACAGTGTGATAGGACACTGTAATACATCTGGCCAACTATCTATAGCAGTGGTTCTCAACCTTTCTAATGCCATGACCCTGCGATACAGTTCGTCATGTTGCGGTGACCCCAAACCAAAAAATAATTTTGGTAGCTACCAAAATTGTAATTTTGCTACAGTTATGATTCAGAATGGCTTTAGGAGACCCCTGTGTTTTGTTTGTTCGACCCCTGCTGGGGTTGTGACCCACAGATTGAGAACCGCTGACCTACAGGCCTTTAGACTCTATCTTCTTAATCATTTCTACAGTGTCTGTTAATAAGTATGACCATGTTTTGAGTTTTACTCTTTTTCAGGCCCCATGTAAAGATTTTGCAAGTATTACTTTATTTTTCTGTATCAGTTACTATTTTGCACAAGAGGAAACAACAGACCCTGAAAGATTTGCAGGAGTGGATTTGTAGTTTCATTTTTTTATTTTATTAATTTTAATGAGAAAAAATAGCAATGAGACAATTTCAAAACAGGTTAGTAAGACAGTACAATAATTAATACATTGCACATTGCATATTATTGTTTTCATAGTAGTTCAGAGTACTGATGCAGACACAATAGCTTGTTTAAACACTATTAGTAAATTTGTAATTTCAGCCTAGGCAGTTTGAAATTTGGCCCCATTGCCTGCTCTCAAGATAGCTATGATACTGTGCTTCTCTTTAAGTTTGTAAAATTAATTATTTTATTAACATTTATGAAATTTTAAATAATAAAACATTTCATTTAGCACTGTAACATACACTTGTAGTGTAAGTAGCAAAATAATCCTAAAAGGCTTATGATGGTGGTGTGTCTCTGTCCTGTGTCTCTCCATTTCTCTAGTGCTCTTTAAAAGCAGCAGCTTTTGTCTTTGACTTTTCTTCTGGCATTTGTCCCGCTCCTTATCTGTATTTTATATGCTATCCGTGGTTGGGCCATCCTCTGTGGTTGGGCCGTCCTCTGTGTTTTCCCTAGGTGATGTAATCATGTTCTAATTCTTTGTTAAATTCATTATTTTCTTACTAAACAAATATTATGTACAGCCGACAGTTGTCATGTACTGTCACATTTTGCTTGTTACCTTTGGTTCTTTTTTGCAGCAATTGCTTACTACTTTTTAAAAATTTTTTGTGTGGTTTTCTGTATAATTTACAAATATGTCCTAAGTTTTTAGTTAATTTCATCTTGTAGTTTTTATATACTCCGGCCATGTGGATCGAACATCCTTCCAAAGGTCCTCTTATCCTTTCCAGAGAACATAATCGCCATTTTTCTACTGCATGAAGTTGGGGTTCATTAGAGGGAGGGATTCAAGGTATCAAACTGCTTTTTAGCTTTCCTGGCTCAGGATTCAGCTTGCCAATTATTTATCTAGTTACTTTTCTCACTCCAGAGTTGGTTGTCATTATTTGTTCTCCGTGTCCTTATTGGAGGATAGAGCTCAAAGCCAAATAAAACAAAAAGGACACTTTTTAGTCTAGTATTAAGTTTTGTTTTGTTTTGTTTTTTGTCTTGGCGGGGAGAGTGATACTGGACAAACTCATGGTAGAAAAGTATGTTATATGAAATAAATTAAAGAACACTTATAATAGCACTAACTAAAAATTACTGTTGTCAGTTGGTGTGTGTTTTAGTCTTTGTGTGTAAGTTGACCATATCAAAATTGGAGGCCAGGCGTGGTGGTGCATGCCTGTAATCCCAGCACTTCGGAGGCTGAGGCAGGAGGATTTGTGTGAGTTTGAGACCAGCCTGGGCTACAAAAATGAGCTCAAGGACAGCTTGAACTGCATAGCGAGACCCTGTCTTGAAAAGACAGAAGCAAACAAACAAACAAACAAAAAAAAAATGGATTATGCCAATGGAGGTTGATGATTATCTTTTATATGTTCTGTCATATGCTAGCAAAACCTGTAAATACTGCTTTCATGTAGCCTGTTATATATTCGTTTCTACTTGGTCATAGACAGTCTATTTATATTAGTATTACACGAAGATAACTTTGAACAAAAGATTTATAAGCACTCATAGTGATGAAAAAATCTTTATTTAAAGCTGCAATTTTAATATTCCATTCCTTGGTGCTGATTTTTAAATTTCTTGCCTCTTATTTGGCTTTATTTCATTCAGCCTGCAGATGGCAGAATTGTTTTATTTGAACAACAGTTTTAAAGGTTTAGTTTATTTAGCAAGTTCTTACAGTAGAATGAGAGGTAATTAAATGAATGTTCTCCCTGTTAGTGGATAAGCAAATTAATGCAAGGGACAGGGAGCCACACTAAGAATGTAATGGGTAATTTACTTCTTCATTTTTGTCTACATTCATTTCACAGCTTTTACGTGCTTGGAATGTAGTTCTATAAATGGACTAGAGAGCATGACACTTAAGCTGTACCATATGTAAACTGCTGAATTTCTCTAATTAATTTAGTCAGAGTAATGGAGCTTAAATCTGCTTTGTATTGTAGCCATAGAACAATTTGTCCTGCATTTGTATTTTTAGAGTTTGCATATATTAATTTCTTTTAATATGGAGACCTTTTAGAGTTTGTGTATGTATTATCAATTTAGATCACTAATATGAGTGTTTTGTTCTTAGAATAAAAGAAATACGTTAGGGAACATGAAATTAGAATTAGATTACTGTGCCATATTTCAAATTCAAGTTAGAATTATGCTGTAGAAAAAATGGAAGAACATATTCAAAGAAATAAAGAAGTTGCTTAGAGAAACTACTATAAAGTTTAGGGATTGACTACTGATGTGACAGGTAAAGTAATTGTAATTTATTGTGTCATTCTTTTGAGGCAAAAATAAATTAATAGATTATGACAGTTTTAGTGATTTGTGAGATTTTATGCTTAAATGGAAACTGTTAGAGCTATGTAACATGATACTACCTTAACATTTTTAATGTTTATAACTGCTGCAGAATAGCAGACTTTCCAAGTAAATTAGGTATAATTTGTTAGCTTTACAAAAAGGAATGTAACACTGTATTACTATAGAATAACTAAACTCTTACCTAAATTTTACACACTTTTGAGGATAATTGAAGTATCCTGTACCAGTTGAGAAAAAAAACAAAAAACAAACAAACAAAAAAAACCACCATTTCCTTTATTCTAGTTCTTTTGTTACTTGTATTTAGGGCATTAATGTTCCTTGGAAACACTGTACATTTCAAGGCCTGTGGTTTGAAAAGATAATGATGTTATTTACTGCATATTAGAATGGAGAGGGAGGCTGTAATTAATTTCTGATGAAAAATAATACAGGTGCAATTTAAAGTTCCAACAATTCTAGAAAAACTCATACTGTTTTGAAAGTATTAGAGCTAGGCATCAAAAGTGGCACATTACTGTAGTCCAGCACTGCCTGTAGTCCCATCACTTGGAATGGAGGCTTAAGCAGGAGGATAGCCATGAGGCCAGCCTCGACTACATAATGAGATAGTGAGTTCAACACCAGGCTGAATTAGTGAGACCATGTCTCAAAAAAAAGAGTTGCTGGCAGCCATAAAGGGCAGATATTGATTATGTGTAGTGCTGTTCCTGAAAGCTGATGCTATCATTATATAATTACTTTCCCATCAGAAGAGTGCATTTTGAAAAGATAGATGAGATGCTCCAATCCAAAGACAATATATTAGAATGAAATATGTACCATTATTAATGAATTAATACATATGCTTTGAAATTATTTTTCTAGCATGAAGAGCTGAAGATAGATTAGGTAGAGTAAATGGATGATATATTGCCCATTTTTGTCTGCCTTATTGCCCATAATAAGCCAGAATAATCAGCTGAGCAGCAATATGAGTAACAGAGATGTCTAAAATATCTGTCTTTGGTTTTTGTCACCTTCCTTTCAAAGTAAGAATAGTGATCTATTACAGATTTTTATATTTTGTTATTCTGAGAAGCTATTTCAATTCATCCATGAAGGGTGTCTATATGAAGAATCATTATGTTTTCTAAGATATGAAAATTTTGAGTCCTTGATGTGATTTGAAAAATAATGCTTAATAAATGCAGTTTCATAATATAGTGCTTAATGTGGGGACCAATGGAAATATGAAGGTTTCTTAGGTGAAAGATTATAATGTGAGATAAAATCATAAGATAAATACGAATTGTTTCATGGCAGATAAACCAAAGTAAAAATACTGGAGAGTCTTGATTTGATATTTGTCATAAATTGAATATACTACAGAGTCATAGTGGTTCATTTATTTTGCTTTGAAGTGGAACTGTATTTGATAAATTGCATAAATGATTGCAGAATATTCTATTTCATAATGCTAGACTTGAACTTTGTGACAGAAGCAACATATTGGAACTTTTTTTTTTAAGCTGTACTTTTCATAAAGAGTCTGACTTTGTTTTTTATAAAATAAGGCTTTTTTGTCTTTAAGGGAAAAAATTCTACTTGTCACTATGAATTTAAAAAACAAAAGTGTTGAGAGTTCAATTGGCTCTAGCTTTTGAGGGGGAGAGTACTGGGACTTGAACTTAGGGCCTTTATACTAAGCTAACCCTGTAGTTGTTTTTTATTCTTTGAGAATAGGTCTTGCCGGGCGTGGTGGCTGACGCCTGTAATCCCAGCACTCGGGAGGCTGAGGCAGGAGGACTGGTGCAAGTTCGAGACCAGCCTGGGCTACAAAAGTGAGCTCAAGGCCAGCCTCAACTGCATAGCGAGACCCTGTCTCAAAAAGACAAAACAAAACAAACAAACAAAAAAAGAGAATAAGTCTTGCCAAGTCACTAAGTTCCTTAGCCCAATAATAGGCACACATCATGATCTGTATGATTAAAAGATAATTTTATTATTTAAGAATGTTTATTATATTAATCTTTGAGCACCTTTTAATTATTAAAATTGTGAGCCATAGGATTATTATGGTTTTAATTTGGAGTTTCATCACTGATGTTATAGTTTTATGTGTGTGTGTTGTATTTTCCTGAAGCCTATTTCCGTAATCCTAGTTTACTGAAGTATTTGGTCTTACAGTACTAAACATCAATAACTTGAGGTTATATGTAGTAGTTATTTGTACCTGGATATTGTCTTACTTAATATGCCTGTTTTAGTCCACAAGAACTTATTTTAAATGTAAACATTTAAAAAGTTATGATCTAGTTATGCCTTTTAACTAGAGGTAGGTTGACAAGTAAATAAAGTTGTTGTAACAGTGATTGGGAATCACAGTGGACAGGAGTTAGATGTCCTGTGCACTCTTCTAGAGTAGTGATACATTAGTAAAGTAGGACCTGGGAGACCCACTGTAGCTTATTTTTCCTGGCATGTTTCTAACATGTAATGTACCTAAAGATCATCTGTTCTCTTCTACACTTGCATTATTCATTGCCAATAGTAAAAAAAAAAAAAAGTTCTATATGTCCAAAATTCAGAGAGGTTTTATTAGGCTATTTTATTAGACATATTAAAAACGCAGGGCTGGCCACATAGCCCAGCAGACTAAAGCACCTGCTTAGGCAGGCGCAGGTGCAGGATTCAATCCCCAACATGTCCCTGGGGCACTGCAATTGGGACTGGGCAGGGTGGTGTGCGCCTGTAATCCCAGTGCTTGGGAGTATGAAAACGGGTTATCACTATGTGTCCAGTCTATGTAGTGAGACCCTGTAGACCTTGTACTAAATACAGACAGATGGACGGACGGAAAGACGGACGGATAGAATCTGTGGAGTTTGTATGTTCACTTTGCTGTGTTTGAGTCTTTGGGAAAATAAACAGCAAATAACCCATAATTACTTCATGTTCCTTATTTGTAAGGAACACTTGAGGCAGAGAGATGGGGATCAAATCCGTGGCTGGCTGGATGGTATCTCAGTGCTGGTTAGGTTGACTATCACCTAGAACAGCAGTTCTCAACCTATGGGTTGCAACCCCAGTAGGGGTTGAACAACCAGACACAGGAGTCACCTAAAGCCATTGGAAAATCATAACTGTAGCAAAATTACAGTTTTGAAGTAGCCACCAAAATTATTTTTTTGGTTTGGGGTCACCGCAACATGAGGAACTGTATTGCGGGGTCACGGCATTAGAAAGGTTGAGAACCACTGACTTAGAATGTAACCAAAGGTGGGCTCTCCTGTACAACCTCATATTTGGGCTGTGGGCTTTCTGTTTCAGGGCAAGTTTATGTCTAAAAGTCAGGCACATGTAAGTGAGTTGGTGTCTCATACACAGTAGCTCCTGGTGGAAAGATCAGAGAAAGGTAGACTGTGAATCTGCCTTTGAAAGACAGGTTTATTGATGCCCAGTTACTAGAAGGTGAGAGGAAAATGCAGGCTTCCTGTGAATGGGAAGCCCCTGAAAAGAAATTGAGGACAGGACTGAAGCAGATACATATGTTTTTCCCAGACCTTTAGAGAGGAATGAAGGAGAAGCAGACAGTGCATGGAAGCTCTTTTCTAAATGCATGTACTATATTTGAGAGTAGTATAAATGCTGTTAGCATGAAGCCATTTGAAACTACAGTAAAATTGGTTCAGTTTTCTCCAGGAAGTCTTCAACCTCATTTAACATGAGTGTTAAATTCCTATACTCTTAGGCTTGTAATGTTAACAGACAATAAAGTAAACTCATTCTGTTTTCTTTCCACATTTTAAATGTTAACTATGCTGCAGTGTCTTGCTTCCTTTGCTTGGATCTTGAAAATTGTGTAGGTTGAGAGAATAGGTTCTCTGCGAAGAGTTCAGGAAACAGTTTATTGTTGTGGCATTTTATAAGTATAAACTAAAGCAGTGTGCTGTTTGAAATTGGTCCTACACTGGATGAAAACTGGGAAGCCCAGCTGGACAAATGCATGTCACCTTTTGGGCTAAGGCAAAAATAGCAATGTTTCAGCAAGAAATCTCTAGGTGAAACCTGCCTTTTGGATCCTCAGTTAAATTATGATAGGGAGCAAAGTCTGGTATCAGTTAAGACCTTTATGTCCTATTGATTATCTTTGACAAAGCAAACTTTTCCTTTCATATTAGCTCATAGGAACCTTCGAAGAGTACATAGTAATTATCACAAGAAAATGCAAACAGTTTCTTAAAATCTTAAGCTTGATTATTCTGTAGGTCACAAGACCCCTATTTTGTTGCTTGTTCATTCCTTTTTTGTTTCTTATTTATCTTTTGGGCATTTTATCTCAGTTTTCTTGCAGAGACAAAAGGGAAAGGAGATAAAATCTGAATAAAATTTTCTTTTTCTTATGCTTTTTCACTTGTAACACTTAGCTTCAAACTATGCACATAAGACAACTAAACTCCATAAAAGAAGCTAAATATTGCCCTCCCACCGGAAACAAAAAGAATTTTGTTAAAAACAAACTGAAGACTTACCTTTCTATACCATTTACTAGACACTTAGTTGTACTAATGTTAATGTTTGATATGTGTGTGAGTGCGTGTGCACATGCTCACGCGTGCATCTGACCTTTTCTTTGTTTCAATTTCAGTTGATCCTATTAAGATACTAATGCCATCACTGTCTCCTACAATGGAAGAAGGAAACATTGTGAAGTGGCTGAAAAAGGAAGGTGAGGAACAAGTCCATTACTAATGTTTTCTGTGCTTGGTTATTTGACCATTTTCACTTTTCTAGTTATTGCAAGATGCTGATGCAAATGGAGTAAATTGTATTTCTTTGATAGTTAATGTAAATTTGTTTAAATAAAAATGTCCTGTGTTAATGGAACAAAGTTTTCTGGGTTTGCCCTATATCTCTTCAAAAGCACAGGTAAAATATTTGAAGTCTCCCCGTCCCCCAAATTTTAGTCCTTATTTCTTGCTTTTACTTTTAATACCATAAATTTGTTAATTCCTTAGTTTACAAACTTGTAACTGTCATGATTGCATGTACATACACATATGTGTATATGTGTCTTTCTGGAGCTAAACAAATTGATTATAAATTTTATTAGAAAAAACAAATGACCATGAATAATGAGAAAATTCCTGAAAAGAACAGTACAAGAGGTTGGTAGTTTACTAAGTTGTTGAAACATATTATTAAGGCTCTAAAATTGAAGCTAAGATTGATGTTTAAAAAGGCAGACTTAGCCTGGCGTGGTGGCTCACGCCTGTAATCCCAGCATTCGGGAGGCTGAGGCAGGAGTATTGGTGTGAGTTCGAGACCAGCCTGGGCTACAAAAGTGAGCTCAGGACCAGCCTCAACTGCATAGCGAGACCCTGTCTCAAAAAGACAAAAAAAAAAAAAAAGAAAAAAGAAAAAAGAAAAAGGCAGACTCAAGGCACTGCATGGAAATTTGAGAAATTATGTGGCACATTGATTTTTAGTATACAGTGTGGTAAGAAAGTTCCAGATTTATTGTTTCTATACTGCCAAGGATGATTTACACATGAATTAAATACTTAGCAATGAGAAGGAAAACCATATACTGTTAATACTAGAAAAAAATTGATGAATTCTACTGAATATGAAAGTAAACATTCTATAACTCAAACTATAAACACAGTAAAGGGAAAATTGATATGTTTATTTTTTTTCCAATTCTTTTATTGTTTAAATTTAACAATGGTTATATTACATATTTTCATCATCAGATCAGTTTAGATTAATACATATAGGTATATAAGATTGATCAAACAATTAAACATTAACCTTTTTAAATCGACATTACTTTTTTTTTTTTTTTTTTTTT
>PVJA010021713.1:0-16237 GCA_004027025.1 Myocastor coypus
CCTCCCGAGTGCTGGGATTACAGGCGTGCGCCACCACGCCCGGCTTAGACTTTTCTTTAAGTAAATTTTTATTATTATTACCAGCTCTATCTCACTAATGACCTCTTCAGATTGTCTGTTTTGCCTGCAGTCAGTTCTAGTAATTTATATCTTTTAAAGAATTTTTATCTAGGCCATCTAATTTGTTGGCACATAGTTGTTGATAGTAGTCTTTGTAATTTTTGTCATTTCTGCAGGGTCGGTAGTATGATCCTCTGAGAGTAGTGTGTCCTTCCCTGTGGAACATAGCAAATGATCAAAAGAACCAGATTAAGGACATTTCCAACAGGCATGGTGGCGTACACCTGTAATTCCAACATTTGGGAGACTGAGGCAGGAGAATCATTTGGAGGTGGAGACCAGCCTGGACTACAAAGTAAGCTCACAGTCAACCTGAGTTGTATAGGGAGACCCTGTATCAAAAATAAATAAATAAATAAACAAACAGACAGACAGACAGACATTCCTACCATCTATTTCTGGGGAGCATCACAATATACAACATCCTAGACTACAACCCACTGAATAAGGACCCAGGTTCCATACTAGTATAACTACATCAGCCAGTGGGGTGTGGAGAAACGGACCCTGCCAATAAATAGGAAAAAAAATAACACATTCAGAAACTCTCTGGGCCGGCGAGATAGTTCAGCAGTCTAAAGCACCTGCAAGCTTAGGCAAGCACAGGGACCATGGTTCAATCCCTGGCCTCACATGCCATGCCAGTCCCACCCCCAGGGTGAACTGAGCCAGCCACAAAACAAAAACTAAACAGAAACTCTTCTAATGACATTAACATAAACAATGCTTACTGAAGAAATGCCGTGGCCAATGCAGGGAGAACTCAGGAGAGAGACTGAAACGCAGAAGGACCAAATGCTCTGGTGGCGAAAGACAGTTTATTGATAGAAGCTGTGATATTTATACAGTTTAAGGAATAATTACGGGCCAGGTTAAATCAGGACACACTTCCCTCTATGTGCTGTTTTTCTGTATTAATTGGCCCAGTTCTCCTTCCCAGGGTCAACGCATCCTTGACTATATCTTAGTCTCTATTCTAAGCTTACTTGGTAAATATTTGCAGCTCACGGTCTGCAGGTGTCTGGGTTCATTCCAGGGAGCCCTGGCGAAGGTCCCTGTTAAAGGACCCCATTTCTACAGGGCTCCCCACAAAGAAAGGATGGTTAGTAAGTCTAAAAGCATCTCTCCACAGATTACTTATTACAAAAGGAGAAACCGGGCCGACAGAGCTATCACTGTGAGCATTGGGACATATGAAGCCTTCTGAATCTACCCAGAGGCAGGGGGAGGACTCCTGCGCTCGCTGCCCCATCTTAACAACACAAATATAGAGGAAAAGGAATCAAATTGGTGGGCATTCTTGACTGTGCCTATGCTAAGGTGAAGAGCCAGATCCCCGCCATCAGCCAAAGGAGAGTCAAAAAATTATGATCATCATCATATTACTTTGTGATATAGCTGGGCATGGTGGCACATCTCTGTAATTCCAACCCTTGGGAGGCTGAGGCAGAAGGATATTGTGAGTTCATGACCAAACTGGGATGAAGTGAGCTCAAGGACAGCCTGAACTGCACAACTTCATAGCAAGATTCTGTCTCAAAAAGAAGTCTGGGGTTTGATCCCTGTCTTAGTTACTTTTTAATCATTGCTGGGACAAATACCCAACACCCAAAATGAAGGAAGGAAAGGTTCATTTAGCTCACAGTTACTGGAGGTTTCAGTCCATACTCGGCTGGATCCAAGGCAGAGAGGCACAAAGCAGAGGCCAGCAGTTTGTGGTGGTGGAACAGCAACAAAAAGTGGTGACAGAGGCAACTGACCAATCAGGGCAGCAGAGCAACAGTGTCTGTCTCTCTGTCTCTCTTTATATTACATTCAGGTTCTCTGCCTCAGCCTATCCGCCTTAGGTCATGCCCATAATCCCAGAAGTACTCAGACCCATAATCCCATCAATACTAAAACACATAATCCCAGGGGATTATGAGTCAAGTCTCAAACTCTGTAAGTTCCCACCCCATGATTGCATGAGGCTTTGGAGGGACAATTAGGCATTAACCATAACAATCACTGACACCATAAGCCATGTTGGTCCTATCGCCTAGGCACACCGAGACACAATCAAGACTGGGCGTGATGGTATGCGCCTATAATCCCAGTGCTTGGGAGGGTGAAAACAGGAGAGCCACTACCAGTCTGGTAGTGTAGTGAGACCCTATAGACTCTAGTAAATACATTTAAAAAAAAAAAAAAAAAAGCTTTGTGATAATACATTTTAAATGATTTTCTCAGAGGCTGCTTGCTGTATGTTGTGTGTCAGTGCCAAAAGAAATGACAAGAAGACCTGATGAATATGCTTCAGAGGACTCACTGAGACTTGTCTCTCTCAAAGTGAGCTCAGAGCTGCAGAAATAGCTCACTTTTATTGAGGGCTACAAGCAGGCTATGGAATGTGTGAAACTACATTACAGATTACAAATCACTATGTCTTCTATCATTTGCCTAATACTAGGTTCACACAGACACTAACAGATAACCAAGGAGCAGGGGAGGTGACAACCTTTAACATCCCAAGCCAGAGGTCAATAAACAGGGCTCCAGCAAGAGAAGCTGCTATCTGCAGGTGTAAATCCCAGCTTTCCAGGACCTACAACAGACAGCAGCCCTCCCTGGGCTCTGTTTCTTGTTTCCTACTTATCGGGATGTCAGTTGGGCTTGCCTCATATTACTATAGTTGCTTTGGAAATTTCAATGAATATCTACATTATGATAATCTACTTCATAATTGCTAACAATCTACTTTGTTTCTTCCTTCTTGCCTTTGTTTCTTCTTTCATTTCTTTCTCTCTCTCTCTCTCTCTCTCTCCCTTTCTTTCTTTCTTTCTTTCCTTTATCCCCAAGACAGGGTCTCACTGTATGATTCAGACTAAGGGCAAGCAAGATAGCTCAGTGGACTAAGCAACTGCTTAAGCAAGCGCAAGAACCAGAATTTGATCCCTGGCACCACGTGCTACCCTGGCCCCGCCCCTGCCCCCAGGTGCACTGAACTGACAACCTAGTGCAGTGGTGCACACCTGTAACCTCAGTTCTGAGGAGGCTGAAAACAGGAAGATAACTGGGGAGTCCCAGTTGCATAGTGAGACTTTGCACAAAATACAAAAAAAAAGTAGTTCAGACTGGCCTTGGACTCTTGCTGATCCTCATGCCTCAGCTTCAAAATGCCAGGATTATAGGTGAGTGCCACCACACCTGGCTATAATTTAAGTAGCAGTCAAAAAACCTTATTGGGGCCCAACAGAATGGCTCAGTGGTCTAAAGCGCCTGCTTAGGAAAGCTTAGGCAGCTGCAGGGACCACAGTTCGATCCCCAGCACCACATGCTGCGCCAGCCCTGCCCTCAGGGCAGGCTGAGCCGGCCTTAAAAATAAATAAATAAACAAACAAAAGTTCTGAAACAAGAAAATAAAATGAAAATTAAAAAAACCTTGTTGATGTAGTTACATTCTGCTGTTATGGTCAGACATGTCTCTTCCATGCATCATATACCAATCTACAGAGACCTGTATTTACTATTTTGGTCACTTGTCTTTTGAATAATAAAGAAGCATGGCAAAATGGCACATGCCTGTAATCCCAGCACTCAGGAGGCTGATGCAGGAGGATCTTTTGCATTTTGAAACCAGCTTGAGCTACTAAGTGAGCTCAAAGCCAGTCTGAACTGCATAATGAGACCCTGTCTCAAAAAGACACACATACATACATACATACATGGTAGAGAAGAAAAAGTAGGAACAAAAACACATTTCTCATATTTCTTCTATTTATCTACTTAATTACCTTTCCCTGGCACTCTTTTGTAGGTTTGCATCTTCACAGTTCAAGCTGAAAGGCTGTGAAGGATTCCCAGTCGGGCGGGTCCTGCTCTGAGGGAATGCTCTTCACTTGTGCTTATCTGATGATTGCTCAGTTTTCCTTTATAGAAAGCTTTACAGGGGCCCAGTGGAATGGCTCAGTGGTCTAAAGCGCCTGCTTGGGAAAGCTTGGGCGACATCAGTAGACCTCGGTTCGATCCCTGGCAGCACATGCTGCGCCAGCCCTGCCCTCGGGTTGGGCTGAGCCAGCCATAAAAAATGAGTGAATAAACAAACAAAGGCTCTGAAACAAGAAAAAATAAATAAATAAATAAAATTTTAAAAAAGAAAGAAAGCTTTACAGCCAATGAATTCTCACTACTGCAGAGACCTACAGTACAGACCCACCAGTAAAACAGGATGAGTATCAAAAGCTTTTGGAAGCAGAGACCTAAGAAGTGCTCCTCCCAGGCAATGCAGAAGTCTGGACATGATCGTCCCCAGAGCCCCAGTGCAGGCCTTGCTCCTGCAGCTGGGTGACCAGGGCTTGTGCAGCTTTGTAGCAGGAAGTAGGTGGTGGGTGTGGCTGCAAGCAGAGAGACACTGGGACCTGGCCCTTAGCTCCTCCTGGCACCATTCAGTCTCAGCCTGTGCAAGAACAGAGCCAACGGACCGAGGACCTTGCACTGATTGTCTTAGGTTTTTGTCACAGTGACAAAAAGCTGACAGCCATCTTACCATGTGGTGCTACCCTGACAACAGGAGGCAGGGGCTAGTTCAATCCTGAGGAGTTTTAGGCAGCACCCTTCAGCCTCGAATTCAGATAGGGCCAGGGGAAATCCTGAGGTGCCAGGCGTGCGTCTGTCCAGCCCAGTCCTTAAGGAGTGATGTTCCTGCTGTCTGCACAGGGGAGAGAATTGCTAGAGGCCCTTCCAGGCCTACTGTGCTGGCCACACTGTAGCCCTTTATAAACACATGCAGTGGGAAGTAGGCTGGCGGAAGGAAGCACTTGGTCTCCCCCAGCCTGCAAGGAGCTCAGCAGATGAGGGCTCTGAGTGCCCCAACCCTGCAAAGGAAGAAGAGTTTGTTGGCTTGTTTGTTTGTCTAAGGTAGCCTTCCCAGAGTCCTGCCACGAGGACTCCCTGACACACAACTTTCCCAGTGAGCCCAGCAACCTGTTCAATAGCCTCCTTGCCAAGTTAGCAAGTGGCAACGAGAGGACCAGCCAGAGAGGGCCAGCCAGCCAGCTTCTGTGTGGCTGTCCATGGGACTCTTGCAGAAGGGAGTGTGGCCTGCACATACAGTTTGTGAGGGTGGTTCTAGGAGCCACAACCGCATGCTAAAAATATATATACTGGATTTCTCTGAATTCAAACATGAAGAACATAAGTGACAAACAAAGTGAGGATTCCCATACTCCTACAGGAATCAGCACACTTGGCATCTTTGCTAGATGTATCCTACCAAGTTTTTTCCTTATACAGTTATATGTGTGATTTATAAAAATGAACTCATATTATATAACATGTGACCAAAACTATGGTGTTTACATTTTTTGTTTATTTTTTTTAAATTATAAAGCAAGACCTGTTGCCACTAACTTCACTAAAATCCTCTTCCTCCTCCTCCTCCTCCTCCTTCTCTTCCTTCTCCTCCTCCTTCTCCTCCTCCAGCTCATCCTCATCCTCCTCTTCACTTTGAACACACTCATCCCATCCTTCCTGCCACTTTCTGGAGTCTTCGTTCCTGAAGGTCTTCAGTCATGTGGTCATGATGTCCTGAATCAATTCAAAGTGTTTCCCTGGCAGAGTCATTCTGGTTTGGGCCAAGAGCCAGAGGTCACACAGAGCCAGACCCAGCAGTAAGGCAGGCAAGGGCTCGCTGTAGTTCTCACAGCACTGTCTTTCCGTTGGATGGCACTTGGCAGCAGCATTGCCACATTCTTTTATCATATCTCACAAAGACAAAAGAGGAAAGTGGCAAGAAAACAAGAAATAGCCAGATATGATTGTGCACATCTGTAACCCCAGCACATGGGAGGCTGAAAGAGGAGGGTCACCACAGGTTCAAGGCCAGCCTAGTCTATATAATGTCAAAAGGAAAAGAAGAAGAAGAAGAAGAAGAAGGAGGAGGAGGAGGAGGAGGAGGAGGAGGAGGAGGAGGAGGACGAGGAGGAGGAGGAGGAGGATTATAAAGACCAGGTGACAGGTGTTCCCAGTAAGGATACTTTAAGAAGAAAGGAAATTAATTGTAATGTGGCTTTTGCTGTAATAATTTTGTTAGTTTAAATATTCACCATATATTTATAACTCACATAAGTTAGTTGCATGTTTTACAGCTTCTCAATTTACAGTACTACCTCCGTTCATGAACACTTCTGTTTGCAAACAGGCTCACAAACACAGGCACCTGGTAAAATTTTGCTTCTGTTCACAAACTCCGCATGGAGTGATGAATACGACCATGGTCCCCAGAACTGTGAGGAACACTTGGTTCACAGACTTAATTCTGTCCATGGTTCTAGCCATGAACTAAGCTTGTCACAACTGAATCAAATTTCCCAATAAGCTCAACACTGAGCCTAACCGGCTGGGTGTGGTAGCGCACACCTGTAATCCCATGACTTGAGAGGCTGGCACAGGAAAATCACCAGAAGTTTGAGGTCAGCATGAACTCATAGTGGATTTAAGGCCAGCCTGAATTACACAGTGAGATCCCGTCTGGAAGAAAAACAAAACAAAAACATTGATCCTAACCATTGATTTGATTCAGTTCATAACCAAATGGGTTTGTGACCAGAACCATGGAATTAAGTTCATATTCCAAGGTACCACTGTCCTGGCTATGTTCCTCATATGACATATGTGTTTCTCTCATTCTCAAAAGACACAGATTCCATTTCTCACAGACATGGTATTTGTTAGCCAGTCCCTGTAGGTGACCATCTAAGTACAGGACCCAGTTTTCCAGTAACAACTCTGCAATTCAGTAGAAGAGGTGTCAGCTCCATATTGCATGACAAACCTGCTACCCAAAGGACTTCTAATTAACATCTGAAGTGCCTGTCTGCAACCTCTTGCTGTTCTAAACACCACACCCTTGGAACACCTACACATACCCACACCCAGGGAAAGGAACAGTCTCCAAAGAACTTGCTGGCCCACGTCCTAGCCCTCAGATCTTGGTTTGGATTGGAGGAATTCAAAAGGCATCAGGGACCAAACTGAGACAGCACACCCAGCCCTAAGACAGCAACAATGTTCTGAGGCTGAGTTGTTGGAGATTACCAGGTAACAAGGAGAGTGTGAGGCCAATTTAGAAAGCCAGAGATATGGTAAACAAGTAATGTTGCTTTTTGTTTGTGTTTGTTTGTGTGTGTGTGTGTTTTAAAGACAGGTTCTCACTGTGTAGTTTAAGCAGGCCTTGAAATCACTATATTGCTCAGACTGGCCTGGAACTTGAAGCAATCTTCCTACCTCAGCCTCTCAAATGCTGAAATTACAGGTATGTACCACCAGGCCTGGCTTTGGTTGATTGATTGATTGATTGATTGACTGATTGATTTTTACCTAAGTACTGCTTATGCAAATATTTCTTCTGTAAGGTTCTGACTTGCTTAAGGGAAGGAGTGAAGGGTAAGCTTTCTCACCCACCACTACCCACTACCAGACTGGTCCAGTGGGTTGAAGATTGCTCCCTAGTCCCAGAAACCCTTATCTGAGCCTTCATTGGACTCGACCAGGAAGCTGTACTGGGGAGCCTGCCCTGCCTAGTGCCTCCTCAGAGGATTTGCTCTTCCCTGAGCCCTGGAACACAGAGAAAAACATCCCGACCTTCTGAGGTGAACCCTGGTTCTTCTTCCAGTAGCCTGGGAGCACCAAGGTGTCTGAGGCCATTGCCTCTAGGGAAGTGGCCTTTTAGGACATGGAGTACAGACCCGGCACAGGTGCAGTGCCCGAGTATGGGGTCAAGACGTGCAAGGGAGGAAGCAAAGAGAAGGGCTCAGCGCTGCTCACTGTCATGAGAAATCTCAGTGCAGGACAGGAACATTATCTGATTGACCCCAGGGTCTTCCACACCTGGGGCAGCTGGTAGTCCCCTTGCTGGAGCCCACACTCCTAGCAGAGGACACTCCGCATGTGTCCCATGTTTCTGGCCACACAGCAATGAATCCAGGGCTCTATGCACACCCAACAGGCCTTTATTATAATGGATAGGGTCCAAATTCATGACGTTGTGCCTTCCGGGCCAGCACTGAGCCCCTGAGCTATTTCCTGGGCCCATCAGACAGGAGATCACTGTCCCAGCCGGCCCAGGCCCTCCGCTGCATGGGTGATGGCCTCACTAACAGTGTGAGTCACCTTCTCTGTGACTTCCTTCACAACTTTGTCCCCTGACTCCTGGGCTCTCTTGAAGGCATCAGCGATGGCTGTGAGGAAGAAAGAGGAAAGCAGTATGGGTAGCTGTCACCATGCTAGTGTCACAGGGTGACCTTGGTGTGGGGACTCAGGATAGGGCAGGGCTGAGCTCAGATTGGTTCTACTGCCCACACGGGCATCCTCTAGTTCTGACACCAGCTGCATGGGTGAGTGCACAGTGACAGGAAGGAGGACTTCGGCTGAACCACTTGGTCAAGGAAGAGGTCACTTCTCCCTTGGCCTCCCTCCCTTCTCCAGCCCTGCTCACCCCAGGCCCGGCTTCCTTCCCGGCTACCCTGGGACCGAAAGCGAGGGCCTCCCACCCACAGCCAGGCAAGAGCCCCCCACCACCCTCCGCACCTTTCTCGCCGGTCTCCTTGGCGTGCTCTACCACCTCCTTCACCACCTCCTCCACGGCATGAACTAGAACAAGGAGATGGTTCAGGGTGCGGCACAGCACAGCCCTCCCCACTGACACAGCCACCCCCAGATGTAGCCCCAGCAGGGACAGGGAGGCGTGGGAGAAGGGCCCAGCGCCACCCATGCCGAGGCCCAGCAGGGGTTGCGGTGCTGGGAGCTGCTTCCTCCCTCCCGCAGGGCCTTGTGCCAGGCTGGCGTCTGCCAGGTCACCACACACAGGACGAGCAGGCCATGCTGCCCGGCCCACCCTGCACCGGATCCCAAGACTCCACCTGCCAGCAGGGGACAACACGACAGAGACAAAGAGAGTGAAGAGCACCATCTGCCCCAGCCATGGTGCCAAACACGAGGATCAGTCACACTCTGATCTTAGCACTTGGGGGAGTGGGCAGGGCATCGCAAGGCTGGGCCAAGATTGGGCAGCTTAACCATTTTGCAAGGTCGTGTCTCAAAGTAACATTTTGTAAAAGGGCTGGGATATGACTTAGTGTGAAGACCAGAGCTCAAAGCTCAATCGCAGTCCTGTGGGAGGAGGAGAGAAGAGGAGGGGAGGGGGGAGGGGGGAGGGGGAGGAGAGTGGTGTGAGGCCTGGGTAGGGGATGGGAGCCGTGTCAGACACATCACCCACAATTCAGAGCTGGGTGTGCTCCAGCATGAGGCTTGTGTACCCGGGAGGAGTCACCTAAAGCACTGCCAGGACCCTGTTCTTAGAGGAGCTGGAGGCCTTCTGGACTCCGAGCAGAATCAGAGCCCGTTTCCAGATGAAAGTTAAAGGCTGCCCTTCACCATGGGAGCCCACTGCTCCCGGGGTGGCCATCTCCAGAGCTTCTGGGGAAGAGCAGGCCCCCCACGGCAGGTGAGCCCCGCGGCCTGGCCTCTGGGCCCCAGTCCACCTGTGCTACGAGGGATCACTTTGCCCACCTCACCTGCTCCCTCGGTGGCCTTCTCGGTGCGGTGGGCCAAGCCCTCGGCCGCCAGCTTCCCCAAGCCTCCCAACATGGCACGGCTGCAACAGCGACGAGTCGGACTCCGAAACCTGTTGGCTGCCGCTTTTATAGGCGCTTCTGATGCGGGCTGTGGGCCCCGCCAAGCCCTGCCCCAGCCAAGAGGCAGCAGTGAGTCAGGCAGAGGGGGAGGAGCCTGGGTGCGCCTCAGTGCTGGGCGCTGCCTCTTCCGGGGTCCCCCATCCACCTGCCAGGAAGCCTGGGGCAGGACAGATCAGTTCAAGTTGGGCTCCTTCCCCAAGCCCTCGGGGAACTCTGGGAACAATGGGAACAACAGTGCAGGCTCCCCATGCCAAGCACTAGAGGGACCTGATGACAAGGACCAGGCCTGCCAAATGCTGTCACCTGGGGTTCCATGGGGAGCTAGGCAGCCACCAGAGGCTGGCACACATGGTGTAGGGACCGTCTGTCCTTCCCAAGCACCTCTGGGGTTCTGTGGGATCAGCAGTCCCTGTGGGTCCTGGAGAAACACACTGGGGCCCCCATCCTAGCTCTAGGGGCAGTCACTCTGGCCTGAGCCCCCAAAGGTGTCCCTGGTCCCTGCACATCACGTGAAAAGGCCAGGTTGCCTCCTGTCTCACCAAGACATCAGGGATGCCCAGCCGTGTGCCACGTGCTGCCTGTCTTAGTCACCAGTCCAACAGCAGACTCAGTTCCTCATCCATAAAATGAGGACACCCATGCCTTCCTGCTTGTGTCAGAGTGGCCATGGAGGAAGCCCATCTGGCGTGTAGGCCCTAGCCCATTGGGCCACTGTCCCCAGGCAACTAGCCTTCCACCTCTACCAGAGCAGCTCTCCAGGCCTAATTGATGTTTACCTGGCAGAGCAAGCCCTGGGGCCAGGACCTGCCACACTGCCCTGAGGGGTAGAGGTGCTGTGAGCAGCAGCAGCTCTGGCTGACAGCCTGGCTGTCACACATGCCCTCGGGCAGAGGAGGACAGAAGCCTCATGGGCTCTAATGACTCCTGCACTTGTCACACACAGGCATGTATGACCATGACCACACAGGTCAGGCAGGGACCATGACAAGTCCCACAGAGGACTCTGGAACAGTATCTTGTCCCTGTCCTATGGCCAGTGTGGCCTCCTGCCCGTGAGAGCACCTCCAGCAAGCCTTGTGAGCGTAATGTCAGCCCCTGGCAGAAACACAGGTCCCAGATGCCTGGAGGGGACATGGCCAGGTGCCAGTGTTGTAGACAGCCAAATTAGATAGAAATATTATAGGCAGATAGGGCCAGGCCCTCGAGGGCAATATGGAAAACAACTTGACTATACAGCTTTGCAAGAGACAGGCACCCCACCTGTGGGCTGGACCTTAAAACAAAAGAGCAAAGAAATGCAGCCCCCCACCCACTTAAAGTATCAGGAATTGATATTCTAAATAAATATCACCCTAAAAGAGCCTATACAAGCCAGAAACTCAACCCCAACAAAAAGAACCCTTAAGCCAGGTGCGGTGGTGCACACCTGTAATCCCAGCACTCAGGAGGGTGAGGTTGGAGGATCGATGCGAGTTCGAGACCAGCCTGTGCTACAAAAGTGAGCTCAAGGCCAGCCTGAACTGCATAGCAAGACCCTGTCTCAAAAAGACAAAAAAAAAACAAACCCTTATTCCGTATTCATGCCTGCTTGCTACATGACTTGCTTCTTAATTTGCTCCTGATTTAATCAATTTTACCTGAACAGTGATGCTTGTAAGCTCATTGGTTGGGCATGGCTTTGTCCCACCTCATGACCACCTAGGCAAGTTCCCCTAGTTTCACCTTAGGTCCACCTTATCACATGGTTTTGCTCTATAAGACCCCTAAAAAAGACAATTTCCTGGGCAATCCACTAGGGTCCCCCTTCTGTTCCCCTCTTGGACAGAAGCTTTCTTTCCCCAAAAATATTCTATTCTAAACCTCCATCTGGTTTCTAAAAAATTCTTTCTTCGGTTTTAGAGAACACAAATTCATCCAAGTGTTTTTCAGGTTAAAAGCTCAGTTTTTCTTCCTGCATCACCGAGGAGAGCTGTGCAGCCTAGGACCGGGCTTGGGCCCCAAGCTCTTCCACTGTTGCACAGCCTCCGCCTCCTTAACCCCCAGCTCCAGCTGAGGCCAGCTTCACATCCTCCAGCCCAGCCTGCATCGCCCTGCAGGCCCTCTGCACCCCACTTCTGGGGACCCCTGAACCTTGGAGGCCTTCCAACCAGAGCCTCCTGTCCATGGGTAGATTCTGGTCCTGGGGCAGGGCTTGGTCACACCCACAGAGAGCAGCTTTACCTGCCAGACCAGGCCCAGTGTGACTCAGGCTCCGTCCTCATCTGCTTCACCTTGGGAATGCTCCACAGAGCACCCTAGGACACAGGCACCCAGGCCCAGCCCAAGTCAGAAGGCCGGGCCCAGCAACCCTGGACAGGTGGGCACTGGCTGTGGCGGGTGCTAGCTGCTTGTCCACAAGGAGTTCGCACATTTACCCGGCTTGGCATGGGACCAGCAGTTTGACTCATCCAGTCTAGAGAGCTAGCTTTTCAAGTAGTAATCTGCCAACTTCGCAATTACTAATTCCTTTTTTAAATGTTTGTTAAGGTAGTGAACTACACAGGGCTCACTCATGACTGAAGCCTGACAAGATCTTGCATGGCTTGAGCTGTCACTGTCACACATAAGTTTTGTGATGGCCCAGGGCTGAGTGTGTGGCTAGGGGAGAGCCCTTTCCTGAGATGTGCCAGGCCCTGCATTTCATCTCTGTACTACAGTTTAGGCCAGGCATGGTGGCACACACCTGCAATCCCAGGACTCAGGAGGCAGAGGCAGGAGGATCATTTCGAGTTCAAGACCAGCCTGGACTATAAAATGAACTTAAGGCCAACCCTAATTGCATAGTGAGACCCTGTCTCAAAAATAAAAAATTGTCACAGGGATATAGCATAGTGGCTTGGGCCCCAAGCTCTTCCACTGTTGCACAGCCTCCGCCTCCTTAACCCCCAGCCCCAGCTGAGGCCAGCTTCACATCCTCCAGCCCAGCCTGCATCGCCCTGAAGGCCCTCTGCACCCCACTTCTGGGGACCCCTGAACCTTGGAGGCCTTCCTGGTAGGTATAAGGTCCTGAGTTCAGTCCCTGGCACAAAAAAAGTCTCTGTACTACATACAGAGCCAAAGGGGTCAGAGGACTTGGGGCAGGGGTTGTAGCTTCATAGTACAGGGCTTTCCTAGGGTCCCATCACCACACAATTGTTACTGAAATTTTATGTAGTCTCTCCTGCCTCTGCTTTTTCTCACTTCCACTTCAGAGGTTTGAGTTCTCTGCATTTTGGTTTCATTTTACTTTGTTTTGATTTTTTTGAAACTAGGTCTCACTATGTAGCCCAAGCTGGCCTCAGACTTGTGGCGATCCTCCTGTCTCAGCCTCCTAAGCACTGGGATTATGGGCATGCACCATCACACCAGGCTCAAGCTGGAGGGGTGAGCTGTGCCCATAGATCCTGGTCACACTGAGCCCTCCTAGACATAGGCCTCTCTGACCCAGACTCCGGAAGCTGTGGGTGGTGCACCACCACAGGCAGAGGTGCCCAGCACATCAGTCTTCACACATCCGAGAGGGCCCGGCCAGTGCCTAGTGGGAAGTAGAGGCCACGTTCTGAGTTGCTGAGGAAAGGCTGTGGGAGCAGCACAGTGACAGATATCACCCCCGGGTCAGCAGGGTCAGCAGGGACATCCGGTCCTCAGCAAACACGGCCCATGTGTCCTCCTTAAAGCAAGAGGAGGGGCCAGCAAGACAGTTCAGTGGCCTAAAGTGTCTGCTTAGTCAAGCTTAGGCAGGCACAGGGGACCTCGGTTCCATCTCCAGCACCATATCCTGCACCAGCCCCACTCTTACAGTGGGCTGAGCTGACCAAAATAATAAAAAATAAGGCAAGCGGAAAAGATAAGGCCCATCCCTAGTCACCCTCACACCCTGCATCAGAAACCTGGAGGCCAGCAGCTGAGACTGAGGTGGCCTGAAGTCCAGGGAGGAGTCCGGGGAGGCCTGAAGAATAGGGTGAGACCAGTGAGGACTGGAGTGGGGGTGGCAGGGAATCTCCACGGTGATCAGTAGACTGTCTGGGAGAAGAGGACCTCCCCCAGTGAGGACTGTGGGGACAGGAGTGGGAAGTGGACAGTGAGGGGGAGAGGTCCCTTCCAATGGCCAGTAACAGAGAGCACCTGTTCTCCAGGTTGGGCGGACTTGAGGTGCACGCTGCAAAAGCTGGTAGAGAATCTCCCAGAGCCAATGGGTTCTGAGGAATCCTACACTTGTGGGAGGGAAGGGCACCCACCCCATGCCCAAGATTTTTGCAGGGAACCCTGGGACCAGAAGGCCTGGCTCCCTGAGGGGAGACCCGAGTCTATGCCTCTGGTTCTCATGTGCCCTCAGTGTAACCCTGGGAGCTCACACCACTGTGGCACAGTGGCTGGAGCTGAGAAGGGGGCACAAACACACCCAGGTTGGCTACATCTCCATTTTATTTTTTATTTATTTATTTATTCATCCATTTATTCATTCATTTATTTGTATCAGGAAACAAACTCAGGACGTTGTGCTTGCCAGGCAAGAGCTTATGCCCCTGAGCTATATTCCCAGCCTCAATCTACATTTGTTTGATTGATCAATTGATGATTTTTTTTTTATTTTTATTTTTTTCCTTGTTTCAGAACTTTTGTTTGTTTGTTTATTTATTTATTTTTATGGCCGGTTCAGCCTGCCCTTGAGGGCAGGGCTGGCACAGCATGTGGTGCCGGGGATCGAACTGCGGTCCCTACAGCCGCCTTAAGCTTTCCTAAGCAGGCGCTTTAGACCACTGAGCCATCCTGCCAGGCCCCAATTGATGATTGATTGATTGATTGATTGATGTTATGGCCAGCTCAGCCTGACCTGGGGGTGGGGCTGTTGCAGCATATGGTGCCAGTGATCAAACCATGGTCCCTATTGTTGCCTAAACTTGCCTAAGCAGGTGCTTTAGACCACTGAGCTATCTCACTGGCCCTATCTACATTTGTTTCATTTTATTTTACTTCACTTCATTTTATTTTATTTTATTTTATTTATTTATTTTTTTTTGTGGGACTGGGGTTCAAACTCACGACCTTGCACTTGCCCAGCAGGCACTTGTGCCTCGGAGCCATCTCCCCAGCTCCCTCACTTCATTTTATTTTATTTCATTTCATTTCATTTTTATTTTATTTTATTTTATCTTACAGGGTCTTGCTATGTAGCTCAAGCTGGACTTGAGCTCACTTTGTATACCAGGCTGGTCTTGAACTTGAAACAGTCCTCCTGTCTCAGCCTCCCCAATGCTGGGATTGCATTCATGTGCCACCAAACCTAGCAATGGCTTTTTCAGGTTCAGAATTCCACCATGGTCAGGTATGATAGTTAATTAGCTGTTTCTTCACCTCCTGTAGTTTCTTCAGCATGTAGTGGTTTCCTAGCCCTTTTTCCTTTTATTGTTTTTAACTTTTTTTGCCCTGGGGAGGGACTGGTACAGCTTGTGGTGCTGGGGATCAAACCAGGGTCCTGTGGTTGTCTAAGCTTGCCTAAACAGGCACTTTAGACCCCTGAACTATCTCACCCACCCTTCTAACCCTTTTTCTTCCATGACTTTAACAGTGTTTTTGTTTTGTTTCATTTTTTTAAAATAATTTTTCAGATATAATCTTACTATGTAGCTCAGGCTGGCAATCCTCCTGCTTCAGCCTCCTGAGTGCTGGGACTATAGCATGGCCATCACATACAGCTCGACCTTGGCATTTTTAACTCATCTTGGTCAGTATCCATTCACATTGCTCACTTTGGCTTTGTGGGTATTTTCCTGGGAGTAGTCCTGGTCCTGTATACTTGGCAGGAGTGCTCACAAGGGACACCCCACTTAATTATGGGCTGTACCTAGTTATGCATTTAATTACACCTGCCCATCAGGGCAGTCTGCTTCCGATGTCAGTGTTAGGGATCTTGAACTTCATGGCCAGGAAAGGTCATTTATGCTGGGCTGCTTGTCTGAGGGCTTGTTGTTTTTCCCCCTGAGCTTAATAAAAACATCTTGGGAGACTAACACTGAGAATGTGCCAATTTCTGCTTTTTATCAACGGTTATTTTTTCTATTTTTTTTAAAGATTTTTTTTTTTAATCGGGGCCTGGCGGGATGGTTCAGTGGTCTAAAGCACCTGCTTGGGGAAGCTTGGGTGGCTTCAGGGACCGCGGTTCGATCCCCGGCACCACATGCTGCGCCAGCCCTGCCCTCAGGGTGGGCTGAGCCAGCCATAAAAATGAGTGAATAAACAAACAAAGGTTCTGAAACAAGAATTAAAAAAAAAATTCTTTAAAGATTTTTTTTATTTATTTCTCTTAAACCTCATTTATTTGTTTGTGTTATGGCTAGCTCAGCCTGCCCTGGGGTGGGAGTGCGCAGCATGTAGTGCCAGGGATCGAGGAGCAGTCGCAGCGCTTGCTTCAACTTTCCTCCGCAGGC
>PVJA010021713.1:16337-35286 GCA_004027025.1 Myocastor coypus
AAAAAAAAAAAAAAAAAGCTTTCTTTCAAAGCCCAAATTCTTCTTAGAGAAAGCCAAATTAAACAGAAATATAGCAGGCTCAAGGGAATCTATACAGAAGATGAGAATCCATCAGGATGGTGGCTTGAGGCACTTGGAAGATTGGAGCCACGCTGGCTAGTTTTAGACATATCCCTAAGCGATGAAGGGAGTTTTGGATTACTGGTATCCATTTCTGAGGTTCCCCCTTACCTCGTTAGGGGTGGGCCATCCTCTCCCACCTACTAAGAACTATTACTAAACCACTAAAACTGAAGACAAGGCTAAGACTATAGATTATCAACCAAGGTTAGCGGATTTTCCATACACCCTTGCCACCATCAGATCAGTATTACCTATGCGACTATAGTGCAGTCTTATTGCTTGGGCATAATTTCAACCCACGTTGCACTTACCTCAGGATTCTGCCCTTTCTGAAACTTCCTTTGAGAGGTGGGCTTGTTAGCAACCCACTTGGGACCCCTCCCATCTCTGAGGAATAGCTATTCCCATTCCCCACTCCTCCCTTCCTAGTCCCCTTTCTTTTTCTTCAGTAAGTTTTCCTACTCTGAGCCCCTGTTATTCCTCAGAATTCATTCTTCAACGCTAGGACACATGCACTCAGCATAGCTGGCATCTAGCATGGCCCTCATATTGCTGACTCTACCTGACCCAGCTGCTCCCCTTTAGGTGTCTTCTCAGAGGAGCAGAAGACATCACATTACAGTGACCCTTGCACGCCCACATTTATAGCATCACAAAGTGCAAGAGCTACCTCTCAGAGGCAGCCTGAGAATCTGTGGATAAGGAAAATGTGCCATGTACAGCTACGGAGCACTGCTCCGCCACACGTGAGGACAGACTTGAATCATTTCTAGCAAAACAGAAGCACCCGGAGACCATAATGTTAAGGAGATAAATTAGAGATGTGGGCTTAAATATCACATGGTTTCTTTTTTTAGTTTTTGTTTTTTGTCTTTTTGAGACAGGATCTTGCTATGCAGTTGAGGCTGGCTTTGAGCTCACTTTGTAGTCCAGTCTGGTTTTGAGCTCACAATGATCCTTCTGCCTCAGCCTCCCAAGTACTAATATATATATATATATATATATATATATATATATATATATATATATATAATTCAAAATATAACTAAAGAGCAAAATAAAGGAAACAGGGAGGTGGAAATTTTGCAAATGAGAAGGGCACTGTGAGATGGGGGCGCCTGTCACTGGCAATTCAGGGGATTCTCTAGGACAGAGTGTGAGCCACTGATTTAAAACCCAGGCAGGGTGAAAGTGTGAAAGCCACAGGTGGTCAGAGAACACAAAACAATTTAGCTCAGTGATCATAAATGATTTTATTTTTGGTTCCAGTATCAGACAGCGGTTGATTCCACAAAACAAGAGTAATTGTTTCAGCCAGCTAAATGGAGGAGGATGGTTTTCCAGGCAGAGAAAAAAACAGAACTCAAGAAAAAAGCAGAACCTCAAATTTCAAGGTTGCTTTCCTCGCCAGGCAGGACCAGGACAGAACCACTCAAACATCACCAGGATGGAGCCAGAGGGACTTCGGTGTCACGCAGCGGCACTGTCCTGCTGGAACCCAGTTGTCTCCTCCTGATCTCTGGGAGATCAGTGATAAACAACCTGTTTCCTCATGGGGACATGGAACCTTAGAATGACCAGCTTTGTCATCTTTAGCCTGCTCTGTCGAGCTTAATCCAAAATAGTGGTTTCCTGTAATTTTTTTTTTTTTTTGTCTGTGAGACATGGTCTCACTATGCAGTTCAGGCTGGCCTTGAGCTCACTTTTGTAGCCCAAGCTGGTCTTGAACTCGCACTGATCCTTCTGCCTCAGCCTCCAGAGTGCTGGGATTATAGGCATGCACCACCATACCTTGTAATTTTTATTTAACAAAACCAATAGCCCACCTGATAGGTTCTGGCCTAGCATGAATTGCCATAGTCATTATAGTGGTCATCTAATATGTCTGATACCCTTAAAATAAAAGACCACCTCCTCCCTTCTTCTCCAACTCAGACCAAGAGATGATTGACTTTCACCCTTCCCGCGGCCTCAGGGAAGACCCATATCAGCTCCCTCAGGTGTATCTAAACATCCCCTCCAAACCCCACCCCTGGCAAAAGGCCATAAAAGCCTCAGCCTCCCTTTGTTTAATGGATTAACAATTCCTCACCCTTCCCCATATTCTATCCCTTGTCCTCAAATAAAGCCCCTTTCTCGTTTTCCTTCTGCCGTTTCTCTGCTGCGCTGAGAACCTGTCACCACCCAAACGTTGAAGAACTCGAAATGTTGCTCCATAGAAGCCCCACTTTTAATTTTTTTTTATTTTTAGCTTGTTCCTTAAAAAAAAAGAAAGAAAGAAAGAAAAAAGAAAAGAAAAGAAATTGCCACACATGAAAACAGAACACTGAATCTTCACAGACCGGGAACCCAGCTACAAAACTGATTAGCTGCACTCCCAGAGAGAGGCCTCAGTCATCTGTCATCTGTCATCTGTCAGCCTTGCTCCCTTGAGAATAGCCTTGGGGGCAGCTCGAACCAGCCCAGAGCCAACCAGATCGTCTCAGCCAGTGAGTGGCAGTGAGCTTTGAATATCTGCACATCTAAGACAAAAGCAAAGGTGTGGCTGGGGGCTGAGGGTGAAATGTAAGCCTCAAGGAGACAGCTGAAAGAGAAAATAAGAGGGGGACACAGAGCCACAACCCAGACAGCACCCGAACGGGGAGAAATCCTCAGGGAAGGCTCCTCCTGTAGGAGAGGGAGAGGAAGGAGGAAGGAGGGCAGCCAGAGGCTTCCATCAGGGACGGCTCTGCTTGCCCAGTGCAGTGGTCAGGTCAGAAGACAGCCACACCTGAGTCTGAAGATCTTAACTGGCCTTATCTTGTATGCAAGAATCAGGTAACATGGGCTCCATTACATACTTAAGTGTCCTCTTGATCCCACAGAGGAGGTTGGTTTTATAAACAAAAGGGTCTGGAAGGAAACAGAAAGACCAACAGCAGGTCTGTCATTTCAAAGTTACTTTGCTGCCAGGTTTGGTGTCCAGCGCTTGTCATCCCAGCAACTCAGGAGGCTGGGGCAGGAGGATCAGCTGTGAGCTCCAGGCCAGCCTGGACTTTGCTGTGAGTATAAAGCCAGTCTGCAGTACAGAGTGAGACTTGTCTCAAAAAAAAAAAAGAAAAAAAAAGAATGTGACTCCAGGGGTAAAGGTGGCTAGTACATAGGGGTGTGAGGAGTTATCACTGGAGTCTGACTCCCAGCATGTTAGCTGCACACGTGTGTGTGTGTGTGTGTGTGTGTGTGTGTGTATGTACATATGTATGTTTTGGAAGCTGAGGCCAGCAAGGCAAGGACAAGCGGGGGGCAGCCAGGTAAGCATGTAGAACACATTCCAGGCAGGAAAGCCAGCCAGTATAGACAAAGGGAAGCAGAAAAAGGGGCAGGAAGGGAAAGAGCACACCCGGAAGCCAGGGGTTGGTCTGGTGACCAAGGGCCTGGCACAGCATCACCCCCCACAGCAGAGGCCCAGGATAGCTTCTCTTGGTGTCCACCCCTTCTAGGACTCACCCTACATCAGCTGTCCTGATCCCCTGTGGTCACAGCCATACCACAGTCTTGGGAATCACTTCTAGCCATGAAAACAAGACCAGGGCAGGAGGACTGAGAGTGTCTCCCCTCACCTTCTCTTTAAGACCACTACAGCATTTCTACAAGCTCTGGCGCCTCACACCCAACCTCCTCACTCAGCCATGGCTGAGTCATGCCCATGTGTGGGAGTCACACATCCGCAGGTGACCAGTCCCCAAAACTCTCCAGGATCCACCCGGCTCACCTAAGGCAAAGCAGCCGGTGTCAGAGATGTTGGGTGCCCCTAAGTGTCCCAGTTCAGCTGATTTTGTAGACTTGGGGGTAGGGGAGCTTCTTTGGGGTCACTTAGCTTCAGAACCCAAGCGTGGATCTCAGATGTCCCTGGGTGAGGGTGTACAGATCTCAGCCCAGAGCAAGGAGAGGACCCCAGCATGGTCACAGTGGCTGCTGGGGGGGGGGGGGGTGCAGGGGACACCACTGCAGGAAGCCCTGGGCCAGCAGCTGTGCCCCCACCCCACCCCCACATAAGGATGCTGTGTCTGACACATCTTCTGGATCTGGTAGCTGTTACAGAGAGGGAAAGCCAGGAGGGGACAGCATAAGGAACTGAGCCAAGGGGCAGGGGCCAGGCTAGAGGGCCTGAGGCAGTGCCTCTAACCTCAGGGTGTCCCCATAGGAAGCTGCCATCATCAAGGTAGCCAGAGCCACCATCTCTCAAGGACAAGGGTACTGGGTGAGTGTAACCCCCATCCCTAGAGACCTGCTGAAATGGCGATCCCGGGCCGGAAGTTAGGGGTCTGCCAGAAGCAGGGGATCCTGGAAGCAAGAGGCCTGGTGCATCTGCACCCTATAACCCTGGAGTACCAAGCCACACAGGCATAGGCCCAAGAGAGGCACGTGGGGCGTGGGCTCATATACCCTGACACCCTCAGGGCTCAGCCCCAGTCCACTGCAGTCTGAGTGATACCTTGGTGCCCCTACTCCACTGCCCTGGGAGTGAGGTTCCTAGGGTGCTGGCTGCTCCAGAGCAGATCCTGAGAGCCGAGGACCCCCATCCTCAAGGGGCTGGGAGCTGCCCTGTACCGTGGGCCTGGGCACCCACATGGAGGAAGCCAGGACTCCGGACGTGGGTGCGGCCTCCTTCTGTGGGTACCAGGCCCTTTATGTGGGGCGAGAAAGCAGACGCAGTGACGATGCTGCACTTTATTGAAGAAGGGCAGAACGAGAGGGCCAAGTTCTGCCAAATGGGCCCAGGAGAGGCGATCTCATTTCTGGTGGCTGAACTTCTTCCCCATAGCCCCGTCAGAGCCCTGGTTGGCAGCCTTGTCGGTGGCTTCCTGGGGCTTCTCAGCACCTGGGAAAGGCAGGGGTGGTGGGTAAGGACAGCCACTGCTGCTGTTGGGCAGGTAGCAGGGATAGAGCTCCCTCCCCAGCAGGCCCTGGGGTGACAGCAGACAGATCAGCTACAGGAGACACCCTCCTCCCCTGCAGCCCCAGACCTTTCTGTCCAGCATCAGTGGGGTCCACTGGCTGGCCTGCAGTGGCACCTGTTGAGAGACGGGGAGAAGGACCCCATTAGCCACTGTGGAGGCCCCGCTGACCATGGCCTGCCTTGCCTCTCCAGCCCACAGACAGATGCCACCTGGGTGAAATCCCTGTCCCCTCTGCCTGAGCTCAGACACCCAGCAAGTCCTGGACCTTCCCCCTCACCTGGGAGCCCTGTTGAGACTGCTCAGGACTAGGGGAACCCTTCCTGCCTGCATTCCTCCTCTGATGCCCTCCAGCAGTGCCCACGGCACTTGGAGCACCGCCATCCCCAACTCTACTACCCACTGCTCCCTTGCTATCAGTGTGGTCAGGCATCTGTGGACTCTGTGGGCTCCTGCTCCAGGCATCCAGGAGGTGTGAGGTGCCCCACTCACCTTCTTGGCCCGTCCCCTCCACCTGCTGCTTCAGATCCTTCAAACCCTTGCTGGCCATGGCTCTGGGAGGTTTGTGGCTTTCCCAGGACAGCTGTAGTATATCTGGATCCCAAGGATCATGGTGCAGACCCAAGCACAGCTCTGGTTTTCAAGGCGTCCAGGCTGGCCCGCCCCAGGGGTGGGGGTTGTGGGCGGTTCTGGGACTCAGGCTGACTTGGTGGCAGGCCCTGCCCTGGGCGGGCGTCGTGGGGGGCCCAAGGGAGCTGGCAAAGGTGCAGACCCCTGGAGGCTCACTGTGGGAGGCAGTGGCCTGAGCCAGGGACCCAGGAGGGGCTAGGGCAGCCACGCGGAAAGGGGCAAGGGGCAGGAGAGGCAAACCTGCACCTCTGTCCCCCAAGGCCCAGCCCCTTCCTCCTGGATCCTGAGGGTCCCCACCTGGCCAGGGATCAAGGCCATCAGTGCTTAATGGCAGCTGCATAGCCCTGTGCCCTGTCTAGTCACCCAGTGAAATGGCATTATTCCTAACAGCAGCAGGCGAGAGGAAACAGGCCGAGAGAGGTGGGCTGGGCAGGCAGCGCACGCCATGGGACGCTGATCCCCACACACGCAGCTCTGCCACCACAGACCTCCGTCCCCCCACCAGCCTGGATCCTGAGGGCATGGGCGGGGAGGTTGGATGAAGACCCCAAAAGAAGAGGACCACAGTCATAAAATGACATAGCCCAGAGTGAGGAGGGAGGGACGAGGACACTGTCCCCTGTGCCACACTAAGGCAGGGGACAGCCAGAGGTCACCAGTGCCTAACCAGTCCAGCAGGAAACACTGCTGGGGCAGATGGGAAGGCCCGGGGGTGTTTGCTTTGCTCACCCAAAGGGGTAATGCCTCCTGTCATCGCCAGCCCAGGAAGGCAGCCGTGCAGTGGAGGGATGGCCAGCCAGAGGCAGAGGTAGACACTGGGTCCAGACCTCCAGGACCCAGGATCTGGGACAAGTCCTACACCCTCCCTGGGCCTTGCTCTCCGTGAACATATCCCTGAGGTGTCTCGTGAGGAGGAAATGCTTGTGGTTGTGCACCCCAGTCTGTCACTTGGATGAGGGGCCAAGTGGATGCAGGACGGGCGGTTTGAGCAAGGGAAAAGAGCTATTCTGCTAGGAAGCTGGGCATAGCTGAGGCAAGAGGAGCACCAGTTGGAATGCAGCCTACGTACCGAGTTCAAGGCCAGCCTGAGCTGCACAGTGAGACCCCGACTCAAAAACTACAAAGAAAAAGCAAACAAGCAACCCCATTAATTCTGCCTAAGTTTCAAGCTCCTGTGCCCTTGGGGGAGGGGGCAGGAATGGGGGGCGAGGTTGGGATGGGACCCATGCCCGGAGGCTTTCCGTCACCTCTCCAGTGGTCTGGAACCACCATTGTGAAAACCAGGGGTGGTACACACACACACACACACACACACACACACACAGTGAGGTCGTGATGCCCCGAAGACCTCAAAATAGTCCCAGTTGTTCTTATCTTGGTGTCTTCCGCAGGCGGGGAGGGGCAGGGTGAGCACACCAGGCTGCATCGAGGCTCCCAGACAAACATTCCTCAAGTGACTAAGGCGTCTACACACGGAGTTAAAGTCTGACTGGAGGTTAGGGTGGCAGAGGGTACGGTGTATGTGGGGGGGCCCAGGGCCTGGTGTTTCACCTGCTTTAGGTGCTCCTGAGGTGCAGGCACTTGCAGCACAAGAGGCCTCCAAGGCCCTGAGAAGTGACCTAGGCAACTGCTGTCCTCATAGCCCCCTTGATGGTTGTCACCAGCAGCAAGCAGGTGGGGACTGGTCATAGGTACTGTGAGGCGTGATCTCCAAAATTTGTAGTTTTACAGTTAGTTGAAAGCAGGAGCCGGGCGTGGTGGCGCACGCCTGTAATCCCAGCACTTGGGAGGCTGAGGCAGGAGTATTGGTGCGAGTTCGAGACCAGCCTGGGCAACAAAAGTGAGCTCAAGGCCAGCCTGAACTGCATAGTGAGACCCTGTCTCAAAAAGACAAAAAAAAAAGAAAGAAAAAAAAAAGAAAGCAGGAGAAGCTAGAGGTTTTGAGGGTTTTTCTTTTAGTGTTTTTGTTTTTAATACAAGGTCTCATTATGCAGTGCATACTGACCTTGAAGTCTCTAGGTAGTGTTGATCTTCCTGCCTTAGCCCTCCCGATGCTGGGACCACAAATATGCACCATCATGCCCAGCTGGTAGGGTTTCCATGGTGTTATATGCTTGACAATCAAAGAGCACCCTACAGGAGACAAGGTAGAGCAGTGGGGTGTTAGCCTCTTCTTGGGCCCCAGAGCTCAGTAAGTGGGGTCTAGGTCCCCTGTGGTGGATGGGGCTTTCTGGAATGGGTTTGAGTCCAAGGCAGGTCCCACGTGGGCAGGTGTGTGGTCAAGGATGAGTGTAGGGCAGAGGCCAAGGGACCCTTCCTTGAGGGACCTTTCAAGTTCCTTCAGAGAGGCTGGGTGCTGCCACAGGGGAAGCCTGCCCCAGACTCTGCCAGTGCCCCCAGGATGAGGAGCTCCTGCCCCACTGGCCTTGTCTTCCAGCCTAGAGAGCTGCTGGGCACCCAGGGCTGTGCTGGCTCCTGCCGCGGGAGCATGTGCAGAGCAAGAGCAGGAAGTTCTGCCTGCCTGTGTGCCCTGCTTCCCAGGATCAATGCCCACTCCTCTCTGCCCATGGCCAGGTGTCCTGGACTCGACCTGGTGCTGCTGGACCCAGGTGAGCACCCAGCCCTGCGCCACCCAGAGCCCCAGCCATCACTGAAACTGGGGGAGGTGGGGTGCATGGGCATGTCTAGGGTCCTAGGGTGCCTGCCTGGAGGCCTGGCCCAGTGGATCCCAAGTGCTGAGCCCAGAGTAAGTCAGACCTGGCAAGGTCCCCAGGGGCAGAAGTGCAGTGCAAGTGCCACTGTGGGACACTGGGCAACCTGAGGCAGGTTTGTCTTGAAACCACCGGACAGGTTCTGCGCTGGAACCTGGAGCCATGCAGTCTCTTGCCTGGCACAGCATGAGTCTCTGGGTGACTCCGCAGCAGGGCCGCCTTGGCTGTGCCCAGTCCTGTCCTGTGCTGCCCAGCCGTGTGCCCCAGGCGAGTTACCTCTCTGGTCCTCGTCTCCTACCCAGTGAGCCAGAGAGCACTCAGCTCCTCTCAGCAGATTTGTGGGAGGCTGACCGTAGGAGAGTAGCCAGCCCCAGCACCAGGACACCCGGGCTCCTTGGAGCTTCATTCATGCCAGCCATTTCCCTCTGCAGTTGCTGCGCTGTGCTGACCTCACAGGTGCTGGGTGACTGCCCGCAGCTTCAGGACAGGAGGGGAATCCCTGCCAGGTCTAGAGGCAGACAGCAGGACATTGGGTCACCTGGGGTGCCTGCTGGGGCACTGTGGATTTATATTTTTTGTAAGTTTTCTATTTATCACTGAAGAAAGAAAACACAGTAGCAAGTTCTGTGTTGGCTTCACTGTAGCTTTAGACCTTTCCATTCTGTGTGTGTGTGTGTGTGTGTGTGTAAAGAACCTAGGATCCCGCTGTGTAGCCCGAGCTGGCCACTAAGCCACTGCAATCCTCCTGCCCCAGAGTCCCAAATGCTGAGATTTCAGGTATGCACCAGCATGCCTGGCTTATTATTTATTTTGAAACAAGGTTTCCCTAAGTTGCTAAAGTGCCTGAGTGGTATTTGAATTTGTGTATTTATTTATTTATCTATTTATTTATTTATTTTTGTGGGACCCCAGTTCAAACTCATGACTTTGCACTTGCCAGGCAGGCACTTATGCTATGGAGCTATCTCTGCCACTCCATGGGACTTGGATCTGTAATCCTGTCTCAGCCTCCCTGGGATTATGTGCATGTGCTACTGCCTGGCTAGAACTCACCATCTTTGAAAACTACTGGCTGCTGGGCAAGGGAAGGTGGGTGTCCCTGTTCCCTGAGACACTGGGGCTGCCATGTAAGGGCAGCATCCTCACCTGCTGGTCTTGGGTCCCCAGCAAGGTGCCCCTAGGGACAGCCAAGCCATGCTCCTGGGAACACGGAGCCCAGTGCAGTGCAGGGTGGGCTGTGGGTGTGTTTGGGATTTCCTGGGCACAGAAACACACAGAGTGTCCCTGTAAGGTCCTTGGGCAGGGCCCAGGGACTCCATGGATGATGACATAGAAAGCAAAGAGCCAGGGTTGGGGCAACGCTCAAGGTTTATTTGGAATCATTTAAAAAAAAGAAAAAAGAATTCACAGCAACATTAGACCTGCAAAGTGAGAAGGAGCAGAGGAAACAGGCTGGGGTGGACAGTGATGGGGCAGTTGGCAACAGGGCAGCAGCACACGGAGGGTGGGCCCATGGTGCTGATATGCAGAGCCTGGGTCCAAGGCAGAGGGCTTCCTCAGGCCTCAGGGCCCACAGCAGCCATCTAGCCGCTCCCACTCTTGGCCTGAAAGAGAGAGAGAGAGAGACCCTCACACTGAGCTTCACACACCCAACCCTTCTGGCCCTCCAGGTCCCTCATTGAGGTATTACTGCCAAGCCCAGTGGCCCCGTGGAAAAACAGATGGTCAGAGTCTCCCAAAAGGCACTGGGACACAGAAAACTGGAGTCCGGCAGTGGAACCCCAGCCCAGGAGCCCTGGGGTACCCAGATACTCCTACCTCCTCAGCTGCTCCTTCTTCCACCGCAGCCTGCTCCTCCTGGGTGGGGTGCTCCAGGTCCTCCTGCAGGACAGCAAAGGGGCCTGAGGCCTTGGGGAAGGCACAGAGAGAGCCCTTCTGGGGGCGCCTGCTCTACCAAACTGACTCTAGGTCTTGGTACACTTACTTGGGTCCCTTGGTGAGGACACTTGGGGTAAGGGAGAGGGGCTAGGTGACAGAGGCTGGTGATCACATACGTGCACACCAGGAGGGTTGCCGTCTTTGCTGTTTGTGGGAACCAGAGGCATAACAGGCCTGGTTGGCATCAGGACCAGCTTGCTCCAGGGGCTCTCTGTCCCCTATAGTGTGGACGCACTATGACCTTCCCTATATGCCAACCCAATAGCTCCTGCCTGAGTGGTCATAACAGCAGGGGCTCAGAGCCAAGCCTGTGATGGGCCCAGACACTGGTCTTGGCACCAACTGCTGTGCGACTGTGGGCCATCTTGTCCTTGGACATGAATGGGGCACAATAATGTCTTGGCCACGTGAGCCAGGCCACTGGGTGGGCCCCAGGCCAGAGGGAGAAGCTCCACACCTTGGGCATTCGGTCCCCTGGGGCAGGACAGGACTCAGTCTGGAATTTCCCAAATGGTGTCCCCGAGGGCAGCTGCGAGGCCCTATCTATTCTCCAGGACCAGTACAGGGCCACCCGGCACCTATCCCAGGGCCTGGCCCCTGGGGCCTGGGCTTCTGGGCACACACAGATAGTGTTGGGTGCTTGCTAAAGAACAGCCACTTCCCTACTGCACCCCACAGCCCAGAGAGACACACACAGACACCCAGAGAAGTGACACGGCCAAGCAAGGTAGAGCTTGCAGGCAGGGACAGGGAGCAGCTGCCGCCTCCAACTTGAGGACTCACTTCGGGGGCGTTGGAAGCAGGAGTCTGTGCAACCCCCAAAGTGGGCAGAACAGAACCTTTACTCTCCTCAGAATGGAGGACCTGGGTGGGGCAGCAGCAGCAGCTGCAGGGCCTGCATGCTCTGAGTCAGGAGGAGTGCCACACCCTCATGGGCTCCCTGGGGGACCTTGAGTCTCCCAGGACTTCGGTGCCGATTAAATGAGTTAACTAGCATAAAGAGTGAGGCTCCAGTCAACTCCCACTGCCAGCGTGTCCTCCAGGAGAGCTCTGCAGCCCTGCACTGTCTGCTGGGCCGCACAAGTGGGCACTTCTGTGTGTATCACCACACACACACCCACTACGCACATATACACTCCTCACATAATACATAGGAACCTTGCACAATGCATGCTCCCTACACACATGCATACACACACACACACACACACACACACACACACACACACACACACACACACACACTCCTGCTTTCACAAAGCCAAACCGAGGGTGTGGTCAGAAGCCTTGTCGCTATCTACCACCAGGGGGCGATGTTTCCCCGCTGCTCCTGGGAGGAGGCTGTGGCCGTCCTGGGCAGGGCGGGCCTGGGGGTTGAGAACGGTGGGTCTGCCCCTGCGATCACCTCCTGGGCCGTGGGCACACTTACGCAATGCAGCCTCTCCTAGCGCTGAGTGCACAGTGCGGGCGTGGTTTGGTCTCCCTTAGTCTGTATAAAATGAGCCCCTCTCCCCACTGCAGGGGACAGGAGATGGCAGGTGGCGGACCCAACTCCCTGTCCTTGTGTCTGGCAGCAGTGTCACCTTTTCCAGCCGTGTTCCAGGCCTAGGGACAGCTGGAGACCAGGCTCACCTTGCGCACCACTCCGGCGGTGACCACAATGTTCTCTGCCTCCTCCACGGTCTTGGTGGCCACGGTGTTGACACTGGTGACCACAGCCTCGCTCACAGCACTGGCCTGCTCCTTCGTCTTCTCAGCCACTGCGGGAGGACAAGAGGATGCTGGTGCCGGCTCTGACCCTGCCCCAGCCTTCCCTTCCTGGGCCCTTCCACAGCCCTTCTTGATCCAGGACCCCTCTGTCCCCAACTGGGAGTGAGAGGTCCACCCTGGGTGACCCTGGATTTGTGGAATCCAGGGTCACACAGGGTCTGGACCCCAGCTGTGGTGAGGAGGTCTCAGGCTTGGGTGCAGACACCCTGGTCCCTACGCTGCCCCAATCCAACTTGTCCCCCAGGTCCTGGGTCCCCTTACCTGAGGTCACGCTGTGCACCATATTCTCCTTGGTCTTGGCTCCTGCGGGGAAATGGAGGTGTCAGCCCAGGCCTTCATCCTAGGGTCAGGGCAGATGCAGCAGGACATGGACTCTGCTGCTGGCTGGGGCAGAGGTAGCAAAGAGGGGTGGGTTGGAGTCTAGGTAGGGTCTGGCAGCCCTGGAAAAGGCTTCCTGCTGCGTCTGGATGAGGGGAAGGATGAGAGGGAGGCAGGACAGGATGGGGGACAAAGGAGCCGGAGGACCCCAGAGGTTCAAGGGCCCAGACCCTGGCTGGGCGTGGCCAGGGCCTCGGAAGCCGCAGCAGACACAGATGCAGCTGAGTCACCAGCTGGGCCTCCCCTGCATCCTCTCCTGGGGCAGCCGGGGGCTGGACAGATGGACCCCGAGCTGGGTCCTCTGTCATCAGTCCTGCCCTCCCCTTGAGGCAGGGCCACCTGCAGCTGTGCGCAGGAGCCAGGCTGGGTGTGTCTGTGTGCACAGACAGATGGTCCAAAGAGGCATGGACACTCGGCCCCTACCCCAGCTCAGCAGCCAGATCCTCAGCCTGCCACTGCAGCCCTGTGGGACAGGGAGGAAGGGCACAGCCCGGGCCCTGCTGCCTGCCCTACTCACCCACATACATGACGCCTTCCTTGGTCTTCTCGGCTGCCTCTGTCACGCCCTGCTTGGTCTTCTCCACGGCGCCCACCACCCCCTCCTTGGCGATGGAGAAGCCCTTCTTGAAGACGTCCATGGTGGAGGCGAGGATGGAGATGCCGCTCTCTGTGCTGCGGCTGGAGCTGGCTCAAGTGCTGCCACAGCCCTGTCCCCGCCACTCCCGCTGCCTCTTATTGACGAGGATGAAATATTGATGCTGTGGCTGCTGGCGCCAGCCCAGGCCGCCCGGAGTGGGGGTGGGGATGCTGGGGAGGCCGTCTCCAGGCAGGGATGGCAGGAGGAGGACCAGGTCCCTGCAAGGTCACCCGTCCTCCTGCCCCATGCCCCAGGAGGGGCTGGGGGCTGTACCATCCTGATCCTCGCCCCTCATCCCACCCAGCCTGGCTGCCATCTGTGCCCAAAGAGGGCTGTAGCCGTGGCTAGGACCCAGCAACCCGGCTAGGGCAGGGGTAGGGCCAGGTGGCAGTGTCCCACCTGACCCAGCAGGGAGCAAGACCAGCCACACACAGGCTTCTCCATGGCCTGGACTCTGCTGGCCTGCTGTGTGGCCCAGAAGGACACATTGTCCTCTCTGAACATCCTCCCAGCAGCTCCAAAGTGAGGGGAGCTGAGGCAGCACCACACACCTCCACTTCCTGGCCAGCAGAGGGGTTGGGAAACAGGTCCCCTGGGACCCAGGGACCACTTCCTGCCACCATGTGCTTTCCTGAATCCCACCCATGGGGCTGGTTTTCAGGGCCACCCCTGCGTCCTCTCACCACAGTATCCAGGAGCACAGGAACTATCCTGCGTGGTTGGCAGGCTCTGGCAGGAGGTGGGGGGCCGGACGAGACCCACGGCATGGGGCTGGCCTAGGCTACTTCCTGTCTTTGTTGTCCCGTGTTTTCTTTTCCTTCTGAGACTTAACTTGAAGACCACATCACTGGCAGGCTAAGGTCACTTGCTGCCTGTTCCTGCCCAGCCACGGAGATGATCCTGACGCTGCTGCTGTGCCTCGGGGGGCCCCTGGGCTGGGGACCGCTGGGGGTTGGGGCCCAGGATCCTGGCAGTGGCTTCTCTGATCCCCACAGACCCAGATCTCTGGGGTCCCCCAGAGCCCAGGCTGAGGATGGCACCAGGGGACCCAGTGGAAGGTAAGGGCTTGGGGTGACGCCTTGGCAGCGTCTGTGGAATGGGCTGGAACTGCCTGTCCCTGGACCAGCGGTGACAGGTGGCACTAGACTAGGGCACCAGGGTGCCTTCAAGGCCTGTACTGGGCACCAGGAGTGACAGGGGCACTGGGTCTGGGGCAGGGGGTCGGCTCCCCACTCCCCAGAGCCATCCAGGGAGCACCCAGGCACTGGGGTTCCCTGCAGCACCAGCTGGGAGGCCCCATTCCTCCTTAGAGGAAATCGCCCAAGCCTAGGCCTTAGAGCCTGGGGCTATAACTCGGACCTTGGTTTCCTGGAGATTGTCACTACAACTCTGGCGTCCAGAGGCATGGTCCCTTGGGGTGAGCAGTTGGTCTCACAGCTGGACACCCCCGTTCTCAACATTCTGCCTATGCAGGGCCAGGGCCTCAGCTGGGAAGACCTGGGAGGGTGTCCCCAGCGTTAGGGCAGTCCCAGAGCCTCCTCCCCAGAGCAGCAGGTGCCATCCCAGCCAGGCATCCAGACAGCTGTGTCTGAAGGAATCTCCCAGCAGCTCGACTCACAGAGGGGAGCCTGAGACTCAGACAGGCTGAGAAGCTGGCCCCTAGTAACACAGCCTGCTGAGGGGACCCCGCCCTGGGAGCAAAAGTCTACAAGGTTCAGAGGGCAGGGTCAGCTCCCACCCATGTCCTCTGGAGACCCGCAGGACAGTGAGTACAGAGGTGCTGGCAGGGTGAGGACTCCGGCCCTGGGCTCGGATCTAGGCTGGAGGTGCCGCTGACTCTTGGTGGGAAGTGGCCCCTCAGCTCTGATTTGATTTATTCTTCTTTCCACATTCTCCCCCTCCCTCTGTTCTTTCCTTCCTTCCATCCCCAGCTTTGGTTTCAGGGCACAGTCCCCTCACTCTCCAGGACCATAAGCTCTGTGCTCTGCCCCAGGCTCAGAGCAGGAGAAGGGGCGGGGCAGGACAGAGAAGGTGCCCGCTCTTCCCCTGGGCAGTGAGAGGGACCTTCGGCCTTCTCTGGCTGGTCTCAGGCTGTGACTTCGTGGCTCCCAGGTCTCCTGCAGGGGGAGTCCCCTTCCCATTGCCGGAAGCTGCAGACCCGCAGGGAAGGGGAAGCATCCGGTGGCTGGTGAGAAGGGAAGGAACCACCAGGCTCGGCTTCCTGGGCTGGTGGCTTCCCAGTTCCCAAGATGAGGCGAGGCGGAAGTGCTGGCTGGCGACTGCTAAGAGAGTGAGAGAGAGGGGAGGGGACTGCAGGCCCAGCTCCACAGCAGGGGTAACACCATTGGAGCGCCAGGGGATCCCCCAAACAGAAAAGGGCCTTTCTCGTGCCCTACATCTGCCTGCCTACACAGACTCTGCGGAGACCTTTGCAAGAACAACCATGTACTCAGAGCCGGCAGTGCCTTCCCGTGGTGGATGGCCATGGCCAGCTGCACCCTAAGGAGGAGCCCAAGAGTCCAAAACCATGCTGGACCTGAGCTGGGTGGGGCTTGAGAACTGTGGCTCCGGTAAGGGACTGTCTGCCTGAGGACCAGCCCCGAAGGACCAGGGCCAGCTCAAGGCTGCACTTCAGGTCCCTGTATCCCACCAAGGCCAGCCTGGGCATTGGGTCCCAGCTCAGGATACCCCAGGCTCAGACTCTGGTCCCCAGGACCACTAGCCATTCTAATGGACAGATTCAGGGCCCCAGAGCCAGGCAGTGGAGTTGTTGCCTCTGGAGGACTCAGCCCAGGCCAGGGCACTAAACGCTCAGCTGGCTGCTTAGTTTGTCCATTATCTGCTGCCCACACTCTGTCCCCAGAGATTCAGCTTTTCTGAGTTTCCAGGAGTGGGCCGAGCCTGCTCTGGGGCCCAGGGCCCAGAGGGTGGGTGGGAGAGCTGAGGCCATGTTCAGGCAAGGGTGAGGGTGGGATCAGGCCTGAGCAACATTCACTTAGCCAGCATCACCTGCCCCTCCACAGACCCTGGGAGACCCAGGCTCCCCAGGGCACCGCCTGGCCCAGGGCTGAGCCGCCGCTGCCAAGAGCCTGAGGAAGCCAGAGCCAAGGTTGAGAATGTTCCCAGGGCTTCAAGGCCAGCAGCCAAGGGAGGGGCGCCAGGGCGTGGGCAGAGGGCAGCGGCTGTGAGCCAGGCTAGGGCAGGGCGGCTCTTCGAAGGCTCCTATGCAGGAAGGGTGGGCAACATCACCTCCGGTCCAGGAGCTGGAAAGCCCCCATCATGCACATGGGGTGGGCACAGGCTGATCCGGGCTCAAGCACAGCATGGCTGAGTGGCAGCCACCCTTGGTGGTGTGGGCTGCTCAGCAGGATTCCTGACCTCTAGCCACCAGATGCCGCAGCACCCATCACCCAGTTGTGACAGCACAAATGTCCCCATCTGCCTGTGGAATGTCCCCTGTCCCCTACTGAGAACCAGGGTATAGAGTTGTCCTTGCTCCTCATTGAGCTCAAGCCTGGCTCCGCCCACTGCCACCTTTCTTTTCCATCCACCTGGACAGCACCACTGTCACTTCCTGGTCCCCCTGGGGGACACTCAGCCCTCCCCCCAGTCTTTCCTCCACTGCTCCACTTGCTTATGCTTTGCTTTAGGGTGGGGACTTGTTTGTTCAGCTGCTTTGGTTTAGGGTCTCCTGGTGCTGGGGACAAACGCCAAGCCCTGAGTATGCCAGGCAAGCCACTGAGCTCACCCACAGCTCTTAGCTAGTCTAGGCAGCACAAGAAAAACTCTACTCAGTGTCATCTCTCAAAATGTTCTTATTTATCTGCTTTTTCCCTTACACATGACTGGGTTGATAGATAGAATGATTGATTGATTGATGACAGATTGTATGTGTGTGTGTGTGTGTGTGTGTGTGTGTGTGTGTGTGTGTGTGTGGTATTGGGGATTGAACTCAGGACCTTGGGCTTGCCAGCCAGGCGCTTATGCCCTTGAGTTATCTCCCCAGCCCTATGACTGGTTGATTGTTAAGTGATTTTTTGCAGGTTGAACCTGAAGGCATTCCACCACAGAGCCAATCTCTAGCACTATTTTCTTTTCACCTCTTCTATTTCTTCTCCACCTTCTCCTCTTCCTTTGTTAGAAGCAGGACCTCAGTGAATTGTCCATCCCAAATTTGAACTTAGATTTGATACTCCTGCCTCAGCCTCCTGAGTGTCTGAGATTAAGGATGTATAGCCCCATCTGCTATTTACTATTTTTTTCTTGTTTCAGAACTTTTGTTTGTTTATTTATTTTTATGGTTGGCTCAGCCTGCCCTGAGGGCAGGGCTGGCGCAGCATGTGGTGCCGGGGATCGAACCGTGGTCCCTGCAGCCGCCTACAGGTGCTTTAGACCACCGAGCCATCCTGCTGGGCCCCTGCTATTGACTTTTTAAATATCATTTTGATTAGTTACAAATACACATCTGCTGGGTCAGGAAACTATAGCCAGGGAGTTATCTGTTTTCATTAACAAAATGTTATTGGAGCACATTAGGGTCAGCAGCACCATGCTGACACAGCTGAGCATATGACATGGAACCAGGAGACTTGGAGACCCACAAATCAGGGCCAACACCCACAAGGCCCTGCTCCTGGACTCCACATAACCCATAAAGAGGCTACAGGGTGGTCCATCTTTGCTGGGCCAATAAGGACTTTTGAGCAACGTTTTTGGGGGTTTCTTGTTTTTGTTTTTTTGAGACAGGGTCTCACTATGTAGCCTAGCCCAGCCCAGCCTCCAACTTGCAGCGACCCTCCTGCCTCAGCCTCCTGAGTGCTGAGCTTAGAGGCAGGTGACAGCAAACTGCAAACCAGTCTATGTATTCTCACCCACACAACTACGATGCTGTTTGCAGAGCTGTGCCCTAAAGTGCCCGGTGACTCACTATTTCCCCCGCTCAATTTTTGTTTCACCTGAGTAAAAACTTAGCCTGTTTTCTTCCTCTGCTTAGTTCCTGTCTTTGTCCCCGATTCAGTCCCAGCTTTCAGCCTCTCGTCCACTCGTTTGCACAAATGGTTGGATGGGTTGTGTCCTCTGGGCAACACCTCTGCTGCAGCAGCCTGGTGGCCTTAGTCTGGCTGTCGGTCCTGCCTCCCACCCACCCCTACCCACCCCCACCCCCATTTGTTTGGGGCCCAACACCCCAGGCGTCCTCCCCACACCCACTCATCCCTGTTGGTGCATGGCCTGGGAAGGAATCAGGATCTCTGCCACACTGTGACCTCTGGGTCCCTGGGCAGCGTGGCCCCACCCAGCCGCAAGGGTACATTGGGCTGCCTGTGGAACCCAGAGATTGCATTGCTTTCTTTGGTGCTGGGGATGGAACCAGATCCTTGTGTCTCGGAACACCTGCTCCACACCAGGCTGCACCCCAGCCCACGAGAGTCTCCAAGATGGCACATTCTGGCTTGCAGGTGCCGGTGACGCGGGGACCACGCCAACAACCCCGATGATAGTCAGGGAGGCTGCGTCCAAAAGTCCTGCTACTCACAGGTGGCAAGGCCGTCAGCTTCTGCACTGGGAGCCATTCCTGCTGGCTTTCAGGACTCCAGGGCCTTCTAGTCACTGTGTGCATGAGAGTGTATGTGTGTGTGTGTGTGTGTGTGTGTGTGTGTGTGTGTGTGTGTTTCTCGGCATCTCTCCCCACAAGCAGTTGCAGCCAGCTGTCTTCCGAGAACCCTAAACCCCCACAGAGGCTGCCCTGGAGCCCGCCCCACTCTCTCACTGCTGGAATGAGTACCTGACATTTTTATCAACAACTTCCACCCTTTGTTCTCTCTTTC
>PVJA010021714.1:0-13092 GCA_004027025.1 Myocastor coypus
GATTATAGGTTTTAGTACTGATGGGATTATGGGTGGAAGTACTTCCGGGATTATGGGTGTAGTCTAGGGCGGGAGCTAAGGCAGAGAGCCTGAATGTAATATAAAGAGAGACAGAGAGACAGACTGGAGCTCTAGCTGTTGCTGTTGCTCTGCTGCCGTGTTGGTTGGCTACCTCTGCCGCCATTTTGTTGCTGTTCCGTCGCCATGAACTGGATGCTCTCTGCTCTGTTCCACTCAGCCTTGGGCCAGCCGAATATGGACTGAAACCTCCACAAACTGTGAGCTAAATAAGCCTTTCCTTCCTTCATTTTGAGTGTTGGGTATTTGTTCCAGCAACGAGCAAAAAGTAACTAATACAGATCCTGTATCCAGTAAATAAAGAAAGAAAAAAGAAAGATATTGTGAATAGCTTTCAGGCAAGAGTTGCTCAAATATTTTTCAGTGCCAGTTGCCATGTGTTTTAGGGTCTATGGTAAATGTTCACAGCACATGCAAAGTTGCAGAGAAGTAGCTTGCACTGCCATACGGAATTAGATTAACAGTTTGATACAATATTGTATATGGCTGATGTTACAGCTTATATCTAGATTACCCACACACATGCCACCAAAAAAAAAAAAAAAAAAAAAAAAAAAAAAAAAAAAAAAAAAAAAAAAAAAAAAAAAAAAAAAAAAAAAAAAAAAAAAAAAAAAAAAAAAAAAAAAAAAAAAAGCTTCATGCAGTCATAGTCATAGGCAGGGTTTCGTCACAGGTGGCTGGATGCAGAGTGTGTGATAATGGAATTAAGGATATGACGCTAGGATGAAGGGTGCCACACTCAGTGTGCATGCCACTGCAGCCTGGACAGACTCTAAGGGACAGAAAGAGGCTGCCACTGTCTGCCTCTGGCTGCTGCTGCCTTACTGTGCTACTTGCCCACCTGCCTGGTGTCTGTCTTCCTTCTGCCTTTCACCCGCCATGAAGCCTTTCTCCTCTGTAATGCCCCACTGCCCTGCCACCCTGCCTTGAGCCAGCAGCTATGAACTAAAGCTCCTAGGAAGCATGAGCTACAATGAACCTTTCCTCCATTATCTTCCGGTGTCAGGTATTTTGTATCAGCCAACAAGAAAAGTAACTAGGGCAGCGAACAATATCATTGAATTATTTTGAGCTTGTTATTCTGGGAAAAACATGAGGGGGGCTTACAATCAGGCTGATCTGCATCTGCGTTCACTGCTGATGGTCTGCATTTATAGTCATCGTTGCTACCTTTATGACAGTTGTGGGTGTGGGTAAGTTGCAGCCTCGCTGAATATCAGCCTCTCATCTTCAGAATAAGTGTCGTATGGCTTGCCGTCCACGGTGGTCAGTCCTTCAGATGGCTCCTGACAGGCCTTTCGTCTCATATTCATGTTCCTCTCTACCCCTCTTTGCTAGTGTGTTGGGCGTACGTAGCTACTTGCTTCTCGTGAGTTCTGATGAATGCAACGCTGGTCCAGTGATGGGCAGCCTTGTCAGTTTCTGGTTATTATAAGAAGGCCGTGGTTTCTGCCTTAGTCTCTCTTTCTCAGTCTCTCTCTGATAAATACACTTGGATCACTTCACTCTTGGGAAACCAGCTGCCACACTGAGAAGGTCCTGTGGCAATTCTTGTGGTGAGGACCTGGAGACTGCCAACAGCCACTGTGCAAATTTGGAAATGAGCCTTGAATGTTGAGGAACACTGGCCAATCAGTGCTTTAGCGCACCCTTTGTACAGTCTCTATGCATAAAGCTAAGTCATTCTCAGAGTCCTAACCTACAAAAAACTATTTGTTGTTGCAGGTAGATACATTTTGGGGTAGTTTGTTACCTTAGCTCACTGAGTTGCAGAGATCAGTAATAACTAATACAACATAATATTGGTGCTATTATTCAAACCCCTCACATTAGGCTTTTAAAGAGGCTGGGAAAAAATACAGGTTATGAGAAACTTGTAAAATTAGGACAGTCAGATAGCTCAGCCGATTAAAGTGGCTGCTTAGGGAGACACAGGGGCCGGGGGTTCGATCCCCAGCCTGCCATGCTGGCCCTGGCCCTGGGGAGCCCTGAGATGGCCACTGAGATTGGGCAAGGTGGTGCGTACCTGTAATCACAGCGCTTTGGAGGCTGAAAGCAGGAGGAGCACTACAAGTCTGCTCTGTGTAGTGAGATCCTGTAGGCTCTGTCATAAATGCATAAAAAGAAAAGCAAGGAACTACTTGTAAAATGGAGAAAGAACACAAATCTACACATACCAATTTTTTGTGTAAATTAAGAATCATGGTATTTTTCCTGTAGCTCATCAGTTAGCTAAGCGCCACCGTATCCTACGTGTGGAGTTGGAAGAGGAGCCGGCAGCTTGTCTGTTAAAATTTCCAGGGAAAAATGAATGGAGAAGGCCTGACCATACAGGACGTCAAAGTTCTGCATTCACTGAGAGGCCTGATTACCCCGAAGGGCTACCCAGAGGGTCATCTGAGGCCCATGTTGAATCTCTCTTAATTTCATTTCCACTTTTAAACTTGCATGAATAGTTCTGATGATAATTACCAAATGTTGATATGTATGGAAAATCAGCATTCCACAAATATCCAGCTTGGGCAGCTTTCCTACACGTGTGGCTGCTTGAAACTCAGCGAATTTCATTGGAATCACATGTTTGCTTCGTGAAATATTAGCCAAAATCTGTGCTAGGAACACATACACAAATGCATGTGTGTGTGTGTGTGTGTCTGCGTGTACACACACAGATGAAGCAATGGAGAAATCCTAAGCGGGACTTGCAAGAACTGAAAGCTCCAGGTTAGATCTTCTGGTATCACTCTCCACTAGCCTTTGTTGATACTATAGCACGCTTTATCTATCTTTCAATACCCTACATCAGTAGAATGCTCTAATAGTAGAGCAACACATCATCTATTACAGAACTTATCATTGTCTCCATATTTTATTCTTTTATATATTTTACATTTACCAGTATCTTTGCTCCAATGCCAAAACATTGTGCTTCTTATTATCAGTTAAATACACTTAATCTCTGCCATCATCTGCCTTCATAGCCCTCTCTCTTTTCTCGACCGTCCCCCCGCCCCCGCCACCTGCCTCCAAGGCATCATTAGGAGGGCCTGGGTTGTAGCTCAGCTTCACAACAGCTACCCCGCAAGTGCAAACTCCTCTGCTCAACTCCTGGTACCAAACAAATAACACTAAGGCACCATTAAGAAAACCAGACCTTGTTTCTTACAGTTTCAATTCAACATGCTCATTTACTTTTTTCGACGAATAGCCACCCCACACCTACAAATAGAATAATATTGGGCCCATGAGATGGTTCAGCGGCCTAAAGCACCTGCTTAGGAAAGCTTCGGCAACCACAGGGACCGCAGCTTGATCTCCGGCACCACATGTTGTGCCAGGCCCACCCCCAGGGCAGGCTGAGCTTGCCATAATAAAAATAAAAAATAAAAGTAAAAATTTTTAAAAAGAATGATATTTAGGACCCATAATGCACCTGAAAATTCTTTGTTCTTATTATGCCTCAATCTTAAAAGGGATGAGCCTCTAACCAAGTTTCTGTATACTTAAGATTATGTCCTGGATCATAACTTGACAACCTAAGGTGAATGTGGCAAAGGAGAACGCTAAGTCTTTCTACCAATCTTCACCCTTTCAAAGCCTATGCTTCTAGAACCTTCTTTGTCTCAGTAAAAAGGGTCACTGTTGTTTGAGCCCAAGGCTTCTAAGTCACCCTTGATGACCCTGTTCCCTTATTCTCCCTCCCCATGCACATCAAGCTGGCTCGCTAACTCTTGCCACACATCTGTCCCTAACTAGTCACTCAGGTCTTGGCTTCAGGGAGGTTTCCTCAGAGGCCCTTTCTCACTGGTATGTGCTGGCCATAGTAATTACATCGCTCTATTTATGTCATCATCCCACTGGATATTTTCCATATAGATTACTTTAATCTCTCTCTCTCCTTCTCTATTTTTCCTGTCTTCTACTCTAAGAGGACAAGAACCTTACTGGTCTTACTAAGCTCTGTGATCATAATGGTTGCTGAGCAAAAAGTGTGAAACCGACTTTTCAAAATTCTGGACTTCTCTCCAACCATGACAGAGCAACAGCCATGCTCCTCCATTACATCCCTGCCTGCTCTTCCCTCACTCTGTGTCCTCCTGGCCCTGGCCATATCCTCAAGCTGCCATCTGTCTTGCCCAATTTCCGGTCCTTCAGTGGCCTTTTTAAAGTTTCTCTAAAACTCTGGGGTCCTTTATCTTTGACTTTTCTTCTTACCTTCAGCGCAGTCTCTGCCTCCTATTTTCTCTTTTCTGCACCACAAAAGCCAAGCGTAGCTCAAACATTCAGTACCATTCTGATGATTTGCTCCCTCATAAGTGTGCATCTCCTGCAGCGCCGTAACTCCTCAGAGGTGCCTCCAGCTCCTCTTAATCCCATGCCCAGTTTCTGAAGAACGACACCAAGGTTTTTCCCCTCTTCTCGGCTCCTCCCCGGTCTGTTCCAGCCGAGAGCTGCAGCCACCCTTGCTTTCTCACGTTTTCTCTCTCTGTTTGCGACCTTCCTCTTTCTGTGTCTCGAGATCTCCACATCCTCACCCATGTGATCGCCATCCTTCTCTGAGGAAGAAGGCGAGCCTCTGTCACTTCCAAACAAGCATCCCTCTGTTCTCACCCTCTTTTCCCTGGAAGTTCATGCGTCCAGTTCTTTCCCTTGAGTATCAGCCATTTCGCCCTCCCAACGTTATTCCAGCAGTTTTCTCCCCTTCTTCTCACTCACAGCTGAGCTATCTCAGTCCACCCCTTTGCATTTGTAACGTATTACTTATCTTCACTTCTTCTCTTTACAGTTATCTAGAACAAAATGCCACAGTCTCGCTTTCGTATTTCAACCACCAACTCACTGGTTGGCACATGGCTATTTGGATCTCTGCAAGTTCGATACTCTGAGAATATTGTGAGTTTTGTTTAATTTCTGTCCAACAATTTTTCCAGTGTTCTGCCAGTAGTTCATGCTTCTCCCTCTTTCTTCATTGGAGATGATGTCTATTTTATAACATTAATTATTTTTATTATTATAACAATTCCAGAATCCATTTGTCATCCTGACTTTTATCTATAACCGTGATAATATGCCTACAGCTGTTTATAAAACATCTCCTTAAAATTGTTCTTCAGGCGTCTTGCATTCATCAGATTACAATCCAGGTCTATAGCTGTTAAATCATAACTAGCTCCTTTTTTTTCTTTATCTTCATGCTGATGTAATTGTTCATCTAATCACAAAACTCTGGCGGAACATAGACAATTTTGTTCCACACTCAGATCTCATCATGTTTTCAAGAAGGCCTACGATCCTCAGGGCTAGAAATACCGGTCCTAACGCACTCTCAGAACAGCATAATCAGAATAGTCAGTGGCTCATAGTTCAGTGAGAAAATAATGCAGTGATTGCAGTGATGACCAGAAATTGAAAGCTAGCAACCAGAGAATGACTGTGGGCTTCTGTTTTTTGTTTGTTTATTTGTTTGTTGTTTCAATTTATGTTTTTGGTACAGGGTCTTACCGTGCAGCTCAGACTCATAGTGATCCTCTGTTTTCATCCTCCCCAGAGCTGGGATTATAGGCACACGTGCCACGATGCCTGAACTTGGTAACCAGCTCTGTGAGCCTCAGGGCAGGACCAGTGAGGCATGTGGTGCTGGGGACTGAACCCGGGTCCCTGTGCTTGCCTAAGCAAGTGCTTAGGCTGCTGAGTTATCTTGCTGGCCCCAACCCCACGTTTCACAGTGGTGCCTTTCCATGTGTTACCACCATCTACTCTTCGTGACGTGAGGAGTAGCATTTAATTTGCTGTAATGTCCTCCTGTGATAAGATTCTCATGATTTATCCAATTTAAACATCAGGTAAGCTTTGCTATGCATTCTTCACTTGCAGTTTTTCTTTGTTTAAAAAAAATCTTTTATTTGTTTATTTGATACAGGGTCTTGCTCTTGAGCTCAGACTTGTAGTGACCCTCCTGTCTCAGCCTCCCCAGCACTGGTATTACAGGCATGCACCACCATACCCAGTTTCAGCAGCCAACATAGTGAACAAATTCTTCTTGTTAATATCTTTTTTTAAAAATTACTCCCACTGCTGCCTACTTCAGAACTCTTATTATCTGTTCCCTTAATAATTACAATAATGTCCGAAACATTTTCTTCCTCAGTTTTTCTCTTTTCCCAACACTCAGAGGTCAAAGGAGGCCTCTGAAACCATGGCCTGCATCGCGTCCTTCTCCTCCCTGCTACCACCACCATGGCCAACATGATTCTTCCATCTACCGAGATTCAAGATTGGGCTGACCGGAGGCCCAGCATGGCAGCTCTCCAGGGTCTTCAGGCCTTCTCAGCAAACCTGACCTAGCTGTTTCTGGGCTTTCTGCCTTGTTTCATTGCCTTCACACTGATTATAATGATCAAGGTCTTCTTTTGAATTTGTTTCAGTGTTTACTATTTGTGTCCTTCTCTTAGATATGGTAGAAGTTCCTTGAGGCAAAATTTAACTTGGTTGCTTTTGATACCTCAGAAGCACTCCACAATGTGGCTTCTCTGTAAATGTTAAAAGTAGGAGTGGAAAATGCCAAATGAAATCTCTCTTAATGTCTCTTCTTGAAGCGATGCTTCTCCACAAGGATTGGCTTTTGTTTCCGGATCAGAGAGCATGTGTCTTTGCTGTCTGTGTCCCTAAAAGAGAAGAGCGAAGCTTGCGTGTAGGGCAATCAGCAGGCGCACGCTCCTTGTGCCTGTACATTGTGGAGAGCTGAGTGTATCATTCTGTAGTCACACGTCACAGCAGAACAGCATTCTGGTCTCTCCACTGATAGACACTGAGAATTTGAAAAGCTATAAACAAAAAGATGCAGAACTGGTGATAGGGCAGCCGAATAAGAGACTGTTGCTCCGGAAAACCAACCAGCCCCTCCTGCGAGAGTGCTCACAATGAGCCCATTGTTGGTGGAGCTGAAGCGTTGGTGAATAGAATGCTTTCTGTTGCCTGAAGGAGTGCAGCTCCATAACTTACCAAGTCTGACTCAAAATGGGCTGATCGATAGGAGCACCGCTCGCCTGAGCAAGGACCACACCCCTTGTCCCTCTCGTTGCCCAGAATCCATTTGGCTGTACTCAGTCACTGAGATGTTAGTAAGCCTCAGCCAGCTGGTAGGAGAAATCCAGTTGTGTACCATCTTAAGCCTTGCATTGGCCATTTTCCACCCCAACAAGCTTTCTGATGGGAGGGCCAAGGCCTGGCCAGCAAAAAGTCTTTCTCAGGCAACTTCCTTCCACACAGAAGCGGCACAGCCATGGCTTGGAGGATCCTAAAATTGTTTTGGTCCATAGAAAGTCACTCAGTCTCCTTCTGCTTCCTTATCGAGCTATGTGGGATGAGAAGCATGATGGGGACTTTCAGAAAGGGACATCCGTTGGTGCCTCTGAGCCGCGTGCATCTGGCCGCTCAAGTCGAGGGACCAAAAGCTTGGCATTCTTTGCTTGAGCTTTCACTGAACACTAAACTCCAGAGGACCTTCTCCCCCGAACTGGGCCTCTCTGCAGTGGCAGAACAGCCTACCCTAGATTTGAGAAACGACAATACAAAACACGTAAGATGTACCTTCGCACGTCTTCTATCACGTTCAGTTTCAGCCCGGGGAAGCTGGTTTCCTTTAAAGAAAGGCTTCTAGAAATGTAGCCTCGTGCTCAGAATGGCATTCTATTATTACTCCTCCATCCTTCCAGGCATATGACCAAAAAAAAGTTCTTGTTCCCAGAAAATAAGATTGGAAGCTATTTTTGCTATTCATCAGAAAAGCACACATGGTAGGTAAAATTGAGTTCTTTCAAAAACTCAGCCCATCGAGGTCTTTCAAGCAGGATCCAGGCAGGCAGTCCCCTTTCTTCTTAAATCACACCGCTAGAGGGAGTAAAGCCTAGCAATCTGCAGACTGCCCAGGCAGGAACAGCAAGGTTGGCGGTTCCACCTTGCTCTTTAAATAAACACTCCTCAGCTCAGTTGCCCCAGAAAAGCACCAGCATCTGGTGTGCCGTGTTTATTCGGAGGTTACTACTTCTAAAAATAGCTTTCTGAAAAGTGGCCCATGTCTCTGGGAAGTGTATCAGAAAGGGCATCCTCTTGGCCTCAGGGGGACCCGGAGGCTGGGAGTGTGGGGTAAGAACGCAGCCCCAAAACACCGCACAGGCTTGCGGCAGAGGCTGCAAGGGGGACCAATGTGGAGTGCCCAGGCAAGCCGTGAGGCGCGCGGTCCCCTGCCGCTAAGAGTCGTCCCCGCGCACACTTCCACTGCCTGTGCACCATCCTCTTAACCATTTCTTTCGATTTTCCTCTCAGACCCTCTGAAGACCTGAACTACTGACTGCCTAGTGGAGTTTCTGAAGGTCACTCTGGCCACGCAGGTTTGGCTGTCCCCAAGCTGTACAGGGAAGCAAGCAAGGCTAGGTGCTGTCTCTTGGGAGACCCAGCAGCTCCAGTTCAGTTTCCTGTCATCGTGCCATGCGGCATCGCTGAGAAGTTGCTCCTGGCCACCTGTGCCACAGAGGAGGGCCGGGCAGATACCTCAGTGGATTAAAGCGCTTGCTTAGGCAGTTGCAGGGGCCCTGCCTTTCATCCCTGGCCTGCTGTGCCAGCCCCACCCTGGTCTGCACTGAGGTGGTGATTGAGACTGGGTGTGGGAGCACGTGCCTGTGATCCCAGCACTTGGGAGGCTGAGAACAGGAGGATCACTGCGAGTCTGATCTGTGTAGTGAGGTCCTGTAGACCCTGTACGAAATACATTTAAAAAAAAAAAAAAAAAAGAATGCCACACGGGGATGAGAACCTGGTCAGAGGCCACCCTCAAGAGCAGAGAGCTGCTTCACTTTCCAGGGCCAGCAGAGTCGTGCAAGGAGCGGCTCCTCCACAAAATCCGTCCGTCCGTCCATGCGCGCCCCCCACCCCCTCACTCCCCACCCCACCACCACCCCCACCCCCCGCCCCGCAGGATGCGGAGCACGACGCTTGCAGCGTTTCCCTGAGGGTTTTATGCCAAAATTCATTCTGCTCAACTCTCCTGGGGAATCGGGGAGAAATTTATCATTTGAACTTTCAGTGTTATTGCTAAAAATATAATGTCTGCGCTTCTGTGCTAAAAGGCAAAATGCAAGATCATATGGGGTATAAAGAGGATGGCTAGGTCTGAACACTAGCTGTTGAGAGTGGTGCCGCTTACTTTGTTTATAGCTAACTCTGATTTCCATAAATTCGTTGAGCTTTGTGAGGGACCCAGTTATCTTTATTTATAAAGTGACAGTGTGAGAAGGGTTTTTTTTTTTTTTTCTCTAGTGCTTTCTGCTTCAAACTTTCATGGTTTTTGTCTAGAAAAGATACGAGCTTTTCTACCCTGTCTAGCCTACTACCTAAAAACCAGAAAAGCAAGGCCTGGGGTAAAGTGCACCACAGGGCACATAGCCACAGTGTGTAGGAGGAAGCAAATTTAGAAGGAAACAAGCTTCATTTCTTCTGCCTGATATGGTTATCTCTGAGGTTGGTGCCCATGCAGGCGAGGCGAGGTGCACACGAAGGGGAGGGGCCCACGCCGTCAAAGGCCACGTGTTAGCAAAGACTTTGAGTGCTTGACAATTGAGACTTCCGGTGACTTCTGTCTCTGCCTTTGTAAAAAGGGAGGAGAGAGAAGATGGATGGGGTCAGAGAACAGAAAAGGCAACTGCAAGACCCTCGGATTGCAGGACTCGGGCAAAGATAAGGCAAATGATAACTGAATCACAAGAAATCTGGGACTCTCCATGTTGGCTGACTTTTACCAAAAAAAAAAAAAAAAAAAAAAAAAGTCCTTAGTGATACCCTTGATGAATGCTGCTTTTCCAGCCATGGTGATACTTTCGTGTGACCATCACACTTATTTTATGTGCTGGGAGGAAGCACGCATGATCCCGAGAACTGAACCTGCAGAGAATGACTGTGGGGAGAGCTCCTGCTCTGAAAGGCTGCGCTCGCTTGACGGTGCTGTGGTGTTGGGCTTTCAGAAGGGGAACAAAATAATACAGAATGTATTTTATAATATTATTCTGTAAGAAGTCATCCAAGAATCAAATGCAAGAAGTGCACAAAACCTGTCGACACACTAACCACTAAGGAGTCCAGCTGAGGGGTCTGAACTGGAGCCAGGAAGCGACGCTCAAGGTAAGTGCCAGAGCTCCCTCAAAAGTGCCACAGCATTGTCAGCAGCAGTGATCAGGAGAGCCAGTGCAGCAAGCTTCATGAGGCTGAGTGGCGTGCCGTCTTTCCCTCCGGAGCCAGGATTCAGTGCTCAAGATGAGGCCCCAAGCTCCTCCGAAGTTCATCAGGAAAGCCAGCATGACAAGGTCCTCCAACAGAACAGCCAAAAGCACTAGAAGCTTCCAGCAGTTTCACAGCTTCTAGGAACAGCATCCCTAACAGTGTTCTGGCAGCTTCTTCCTGTCCTGCCTTTATGCTGCTAGCAACGACCCTCAGGCGGGCCTCCCGCACCCAGCACCATGCTGGCTCAGCTCAGCTTGGTGCAAGAAGTTGACCACCAGGTAGCTAGCCACCACAGAGGGTAATCAGACCTGGACAGGAGGGAGTGAGCAACAACAATCAGTGTCACAGCACACCATGGGGCAGAGCAGAGCTTCACAAAGGTGAGGTGTCTGCAGACAGAACACACACCTGTGAGTTAGGATGACCACAGGGTGAGGTGCAAATGAATGTTGAGGAGGGTATTGTTCATGTGTGTGAAGGAGACATATTTTGAAGAATTTGTGAAAAAAATCACATTGTGACAGAAAGTGGCCCACCCTAATGGGGGGTCTCTTAGTTGCCCAGGTAACAGTTCCTGTTCCAATTCCAGTTGCTCTCGTCTCTTTGAAACCATTGGTCACCGTGATACATACCTGGTCACTACGATACACATTGTATAAATGAATCCCTAGTTGACAAGCCACTCTGCCTTCATACTTCCTGGTTGTTTATCCTGTATGAGCCCTAGAACATCAGAGACTGGGGCCTGATATTCTGGGAATGATCTTGATCAGTACCTGTTGACACACACCGATCTGCCTCCAAATCCTGCATGTCGTTTCGGGGTTTCTGCCTACAGATGCAGCGTTTCCTAGCCAACTATGCTCTGTCCTACGTGTGTAGCCAACCAAGTACATAAGGGCCCCCATTCTGTTCCCAAAGTCTCTCCATAGTAACCAGAAGACACAGAAAGTTCTTATTCACAGGACTTCTGCTCACTGAGGGCAGGAAATTGTCAGATGACAAACAGGTAGAGAGTGCAGCCTGGGTAAACCAGCTACTGCTGCTGGAAGGCCAAGCCAACTTTGTAGCCTGTCTGTGTGAATACAGGGCTAGATGGGCCAGGCCATTTCAAGACCACTGTCTCACAAATGTTTCAATCCTTTAATCATTGCACTGAGCCCATGGGTTTTTCCATCCACAATGCAAACTCAAAGGACAGGATTGTGCCGCAGCAGAAGAGCAGGTACCTAGGCAGGGCCTCTGGGAAAGCCACACGCTTGAATAAAGCCTGGCCTTGCAGAGGAAACCAAGCTAGAAATGGAAGAACTGAAGGATTTCCAAAAAATAGAGCCAGCTTTGTTCATGGCACCTCCATTGAAAAGAAATTGACCCCGCTAGACTGCCTGATGGAGAAAGGTGTCCAGAACCATTTCCCCTGGAAATCACCGCCGAATGCATGCTGGGCTATTCCGGGATCTCCACCCACTGCTGCCTCCTCCCTGCTGGGCGGACTGGAGGTAAATAGCACAGGCTCGGGCTTCGTGGAGGACAGGAGAGGCACAGCTGTCCTCCAAGCCCTATGTTCATCTGCCAAGTAGACATTTCTCCTGCATCAGATCCATAGGGAATGTGGATTCCTCATTCCAAATAGGCAGGAAAAGCAGGCACTAACAAAATGCTGAGGAGGGAGTTTCCAGTGCAGCGTGCTCCCAGGATACCTTATGCCATGTGGAAATACTTCGGTCTGCCAAATTCTTCTTCAAAAAGAACAGAAACCTAAAGAACTGATGTCCTACAGACTCAAAAACTCTTAAGTCTTGGAACTCGAATTTTCCCTTGCTTTTACTGTCCCACTTATTATTTCCATGGGCGGCAGGGAGGATAAATAATTCTCAAGCCCTGGACAAGCGAGTAGTGGTGGACATTGGATGTAACTCAAGTCTGCAGTGAGGGTCCTTCCACCCCAGCTGAGAGACTAGCAGGTGGGAGTGACTCCTCCAGAGACCCCAGCTGCATCCAGAAATATGGGGGTGACAAGAAATAGGGACAAGTACTGCCTACACCCCCAGAGGTCAGAGCTGCATTTCTGGTCCCTGCTCCTTTGTCTCCTGTCCCTGAGCCTGTTCCAGGCTCTAACTTCATACTAGGGAGCCAGCTGCAGCCTGTAGCTGAGATGGCCCTGTCATGGCTGTCTCTAGTGTGTTATTGTTAGTGTTATGTTACAAATGCCGTTTCCATGCAAGGATCCCTTGGGGGTCATAACCAGGAGAGGCCATGACCCTGTCAATAAACAGAACCCCAGTCCTTAATGTAACCAGTTGGCATTCACTGTGCCTGCTTCATGAGTTTATAGATCAGGCTGCCCTCCTGGGCCAAGCCCTTCCAGAAAGGGCTCCTTGGGAGCCAAGTATGCATGCTCAGAATTCGGTCAGGAGCCGATGCCAGCAGCAGATGAGAAAGCCAAGCATAGCCAGGAACACTGCTTCCTCATAGCCCCCCACCTGTCAGAAAGGGGTGTCTTAGGAGTATTGCCACCAGCTTGAAGTTTCTCTGCTACCCTCCTTGCAGAAGCCTCACCTGCCTTGGAAGACTCTCTACTGTGGAGAGGCTCAGCTGACCTGTCGGATGAGTAGGTGTGGGAACCTTGTACAGAAGGAAAGAGAACATGGCCTGTCCGGGGAACTGCCACTCCCTGGGGAGCTGTGATCTACTGCGACCCACTCAACATCTATTTTGCACATTAATCTACCCCACATATTG
>PVJA010021714.1:13192-35309 GCA_004027025.1 Myocastor coypus
GCCTGCCTGCCCGCCTGCCTGCCTGCCCGCCTGCCCGCCTGCCTGCCTGCCTGCCTGCCTGCCTGCCTGTCCGTCTGTCTGTCTGTCTTGTACCAACACCTATGTTTCATAAGCTTTTGAAGCCAGTACAGGACCTGCATAGTTGCTGGGCTCCACAGAGCCCAGTGGCTGTCCCTAAGGAGGAAGACACCCTTGAGTGTTTCTTTTCCAGTCTGGAGTGCAGACATGTACAGAGAGAGGGTAGCACTAGACTCTGCCCAGCAAGCGCAGCTCCAATATGAACTACCTGTTTAGTCTGGCCTGTTTCTAAGGCACCACAGAGTGTTTATTTGAGTATATGGGCGTGGCAATGAGACAGTTGAGCCAGCATTATTTTGACAGCGTTTGTTACATTCAGTTACAGAGCTGGAAGGGGAAACGCAGATGGAGGGTCCAACCCCTCTCCTCTCAAGGCGGCACTGAGGCCTGCAAGAGAAAGGCATTTACCTATAAGCACAAACCTAGCTCCTGGCCCTGGAAAACTGTGGCAGAAGGTGGAAAAGGAGGCAACTGACTGAGGGGAGAAAAGGGGCAAATGAGAGGGGCTCATAGGCAAAGGCAGCGTCCTTCTTTGTGCTCACTCTGCCCAGGAATCGCAACACCAGGAGAAGAGATCATGTTTTCTGTCAGGTGGACAGGCATCCTCCAGATGGCCCAGCAGACACATGCGTGCACTCACTGCAAAGCCCGGATGACCCAGCAGACGCGTGCACAGTCACTGCAAAGCCTACCAGGATGACCCAGCAGATGCATGTGCGCAGTCACTGCAAAGCCCGGATGGCCCAGCAGACGCATGCGCAGTCACTGCAAAGCCTACCCGGATGACCCAGCAGACGCATGCGCACAATCACTGCAAAGCCCGGATGGCCCAGCAGACGGATGCACACAGTCACTGCAAAGCCCGGATGGCCCAGCAGACACATGCGCGCAGTCGGAAGGAAATGAGCTTTGTTCCTAGACAGAGCAGCATAGAGCAGTGCCTGCCCATAGTAAATGCTCAGCTATATTTATCACAAAAGCAAGCTGCCCTTCATGGTGGTAGACCAGGTGGCTATGTCTCCACCGCAGGAGTGCAGGGATGAGAGAAGGGTGACCGCTCTGAAATCAGCCCCCGAGCTCCTGCGGAGAGCTCCTCTAAGGTCATCTGTCTCACCATTTGGGCGTTCACGGTCAATGGCAGGTTCACGGTCAATGGCAAGAGGGATCCAGGAAAACAAAGCAAAAGAAACAAACCAGTAAAGCGTCTGCCCAGGCACTCCCACTCTGGAGTGCCTGCTGTTGGTAGGAGCCGTGCAATGCACAACTCCCCTATCATGGTTTGTTCTCTCTGAAATTACACTCTCCTACAAAACCAGTATGGCCGCTCCTCAGGTCAACAGAAATGGGGCTGAGATTCATAAAGATATTCAGTTTTTAAATGGCAGCATACAGCAAATGCTTTTGTCAGTGAATGGCCAGGTGTGTAAATAGTATCATCTGTTGTATTAGCTTTGTGATTTTTTTTAAGGAGATCTCCAGTCTCTTGTGTAGAAAACTACTCACAGACAGCATTTTATAGACTTTTAGAAAAGAAGAAGGGGCCCCGTGGGATGGCTCAGTGGTCTAAAGCGCCTGCTTGGGGAAGCTTGGGTGGCTTCAGGGACCGCGGTTCGATCCCCGGCACCACATGCTGCACCAGCCCTGCCCTCAGGGTGGGCTGAGCCGGCCATAAAAATGAGTGAATAAACAAACAAAGGTTCTGAAACAAGAAAAAATAAATAAATAAATAAAATAAAAAATTTTTAAAAAAAAGAAAAGAAGAAGGATTTTCCCACAGGCACTGAGTCCTCGGTCACAGAGCTGGATGTCAAAGTCGGCCACCTCTGTCTTTCCCTCTATGTCGCATGCTCTTATGTAGTGTTTCCATTAATACCTTAATGGGAAAGGAACTCACTTGATTGCTAAAGTGGCACCAGTTGTGTGCGGGCAGCGCACCCCTCACCTGCACTGTCACCAGCCACGGGAAGTGCTCCCATCAGCTCCTTGAGACAAGCTCTGCTGTGAGGTCCACAGTACAGGCTGAAACAGTGGAGACCAGAGGGGAAGGCCAGAGGGTAGATAAAAGGCAGGAAGAGGCTTCAGATCTGTGGCTCCAAAGCCCAGGTTGTCTGGCTTTTCCATGAGTACAGTAGAGAGTGTGCCCTGGCACAGATCCCTGGCATCTACTAACACAGGGTGGAAGGGCAGCCCTGCACTGTTGCTTGGTGCCACCAGCTGTGGCCTTCCAGGTACCTTGGGCCAGGAGCAGCAGATACACAGTCCCTGGGAAGGTCCACTAAGGCTGACTCCCCTTCACGTGCAGGCTGGCAAGTGGAATGAGCTGAGCGGTTCCTGAGGCTGTCACGCGCCAAGCCCTCTCTCTCCACAGCGACCCAGAGACCTCCGGCGCACAGCAGGAGAGTCTGCAGTTATTTGTCACCCTGGCTGCTTTTGCACCCAGCCCCTGCTGTACCAAAAGCCTGAAAGACCCCAGGTGGTGTCAGCAGAGAGAAGTCAGGAGCACCCTGGGAAGCAGGGGTCTGCAGAAACCCCCAACTCAGCCAGGGAGGAGCCAAGCCAAGCCCCAGAGGCAGGCCTGATACTTTGCACAAGGCCCCTCCCTGTGGCCTGGTTTGCTGCAGAGGAGGAGGGGGCAGAGGCGGGGTGCCTTTCATGTGTCTGGGGGTGCAGAAGGTTTGCGTGTGTTTGTTTAGAACAAAGCCTACACTTAACTGGCACAAGTGAAACAGATTTTATAAATAGATGTGAGCATGAATGGTTTTTATGATTAGCTTGTTTTCAAACACCATGCTTGACCGGTGCCTGTGTTCAGCTAAGTAAATATTTCTATGGTGATAGTATACACAATACAATGGCCATTATTTAATGTTAATACAACTACCATATGGGAGGTCTTATCATACTCGAGCCCCAAAGCATAATAAAAGCAGATAGGAATAGATAGGCGAGGGCGGGTCCTGCCGTGCAGTAAGCTTGATAAGACATCTGTTCTTGCAGATGCTGTCCATGCAAGTAGTTATGCAATCATGTGTCTCCTGGGGGATCTTTGGGGCCAGATCAGAGGGCTGCGAGCTCCAGTTTTCCTTCTATTCCCTTGGTGACCTTGGATAAGTCTGTCTCCTAATTGTTTAAACACCCAAGCCTCGCTTCGCCATTCCTCGGGCCTCCTGCATGTCTCTCAAGAGAGTAATGAAGATTAATTAACACCTGGCAGGATCCCTGAGTCCTATATTTAGCACAGAGCCACCAGGAAGGGAGGGGCTGACAGAACGCCTCATTATTTTAAGCACTGCACTATGCAAAAAGAGAGACGAGCCCTGCATTTCTCATTTACAGCTGGAAATATTTGGAGCTTCCTGAGGTGCGCGAGGCAGCCTTGTGAAGAACAAAGCCTGTGAGCACGAGGACTTGGCCGCAAGTGCAGCAGGCTGCCTTTCACGCAGTAGGGACAACTATGACCACAAAGGGCATGGAGCCGGCAGTAGCCCTCCTGATAAAGGGCCAGTGGGAAGGAGAGAGACCGTTCACCTTTGCACAGATGCCCTAACACTCCGTTTGCCTCTTCAGTCCTCACCTAAAGATACTCCAGTACTGAGTGCAACAGAATACTCCGTTTGCTCATAGTAGCCATCGTCACTGCTTCTGGAACTTTCCACAGTTCCATAGAATGCCCTATTCTCAATCTTATCCTTGCACATGTGTATGACCTAATAACAATAACATTAAAGAACATTTTGCATGTGTTTTATACTTTCTGCGGAGAAAATACTTCCACGATCCATGCTGTCATATATCACCCCAAATGACACAGGTGGCCAATATCAGCAGTCCCAACTTAAAGCAAAGCAAACAACCTCCAAGAGGCTTCTTGCCCAAGCTCCAAGGTGAATGCAGGTCTGGGGCTCAGAACCCCGCCCCTTGCTTTCTGAGCCCGACACGTGCCGAGGCTCCTCTCCTCTGTAAATTTGAAATGAACTCAGATGAACTCTGAGTGAAAGTCCAGGGCTCCACCAACTCTTCCTTTGGCCTTCTGGGAAGCCGCTCCAGCACAAGCACTCTGCCATCTGCATGACTACACTGCCCATCAATCTGGTGGAAGATGTCCTGTTAATGTGTCATTTACTATCAGGGAGAAAGCTGGACATAGGTGGGAGGAGAAAATACCTGACAGCTGCTTAAAGAAAGAAGCTGGAATTGCCACCTCTGTCGTCCAACACGACCAGACTGATTCACTAGGGTCACTGAAAACCTAGACACAACATGTTGCCAAGCATATTCGCAGTGGGAAAGAGTCGGGTAGCATGATACGGTGCCTAAGGCCTGCAGATGGACTGCTGGGTAGCTACTTGGATGGAGGACCCAATGGACCCAAGTTCTCTCTCCTGCGCTGGCCTACATGGCAGGTTTCCAGTTCCACCCAACAGGCCAGCCCCTACCTCCTCCAGCCATCTCCCCAGCTGCCTCCAGCACCTGGAGTTAGGACACTGGCCCCATTAGATGCGGGGAAACAGCCCGCCCGGCTTCAGAGCAGGGCCCCTTTAAATGGCTAGGAGAACTGTGTGCACACATGTGTTCACACGCTTGTGGCGGGCTCATCTGGTCACAGGAGGAAGGGGGAGGGGGCTGGCAGCCCAGCACATGAAGAATGCAGGCTACACAGCACACCCGGGTCTGGTGCTGATTTCGGCTCTGCTCTGCTTTCTTGACCCAACAGCCGTGCATGTTTCTTATTATCCTGTGGATTTGTTTTGCACCGATGGGTGGGAAAAGGCTGGTGAAGCAATAATTGTGTAAGTGGAAGCAATGAATAACTAGCCAGTGTCCTCTACCAATTTCCCACAGTCTTTGCTGGTGCCTCAGGGCCCGTCAGGGTGTAGAGTTACAGCTTTCTATAAATATTCCTAGACTGACACTCACACAGTGCACCAGCACCAGCTCTATGCTGGAAATCCTTCACAGAGCCAGAACCACTGCGTGTGTCCAAAAGAATCGCCACCGCCATTGCAGCTCACGTTCACCAAGCAGGAGCACGTGGCTGGCACTGTTCTAATCACTAGTGATTGTTCACTGATTGAATGCCAGCTTGCAGGAACCCAAGAGGAAGTCCCTGCTAGTGTTATGCACTTGGGGAAAAAAGAGAAACTGAGGCACAGAGTGGCTAGGAGGTTTGCCAAGGCCACACAACTGGCAAACAGAAGAGCCAGGACTCAGACCTAGGCAATCAGGCCTCCGCATCGCAAAGCACCTCTTCTCAGGAGCAAGGACAGATTGGGAAATTACAAGCTCGCACCCACTCTCCTTAACATTGCCCAGTAAAGGAGTGAAACGCTCGTTAAGTTAAAGCCAGAAGCCTTTCTTCTACCACACGAGAGCGCTCCATGTAAGAAGTGGGCTGTTTCTGTCCCAAGATGGCTGCCGCAAGCTTAGGAAGTCCAGTTCTCTATAGCCTGAAGTAGCTGTAGTCAACAGGGGCATGTAGGGACAGATGACAGCTTAGAAAGACAAGCCAGAGAATCTGTCATGAACCAAAGGACACTGTTTGGACACCATAGGTGTTTTGGTGTTCTTACCCACATTCTTTCTGATCTCTTTGTCTTGAAAGAACACATACTTTGATGATTACTTTTCTGCACAGGTGATCAGGTTTAATTAACTCTTAATGACGTAAATATAATCCCAGGATGATAATATTCCACCCTGATTCCAAGCCTTACATAAAAAGGAAATACTGTACGATTAAGCAATCAGCTTTGGGATTGCATCAACAGAGATCTGATGAGTAAGCCTCTTGCCCTAGATGCTTCTTGTTGCTCAATAGCAAGGTTCTTAAATTATCAGACAGGTATGAGTCACATAACTTTTCCACTCCAGCCATATTTCCTCTTCAATTATAGAACTTAAAAGTTCCATCTATGTTCCAAAGGCAGGAAAATACATTTCCACGGACTTTCCCAAGGACAACAGTGAGGAAAACCTCAGCAGCAGCATCACACATAATCAAAAGGAGAAATCTCTTGGAGACAGCCTAATTTTTCCATGAATCCACAATACATAGGATATACCTATAAAGTTATATATAGCCATGAAACTAGAATATTTAGATGACATAGATATTTGACCTACTTCACTGGGCACTATGAAATTTGGAAATAACAAGTTATGAAACAAAAAGTACAACATCTGTCCACTTTTTAAAAAACACAAATGTGTGAGTGTGTGTGTGTGTGTGTGTGTGTGTGTGTGTGTGTGGGTGTGTGGTGTTCTCATGCTTTCTCTGTGTGGGAATGTTGGCATTTAGAAAAGAAAGAGACTCACAGCATAAATGTAAAGAACACTGAAACCTTTCTAGATTTTTAGGTCGGCGTTTTTGTTTTGTCTTCTCATTTACACATACTGCATAAATTTTAGACAATAAGACATTAGGTCCTCAAAAGCAGTTGTCTGGATTTTATTGGTATGTCTGTTTCCTGTTGATAAAATGACTCAGCATTTTGTCCCACTCTCCATAATTAGTTCTGAGCATTTTGTCCCACTCTCATCTTTACTCAAGGTTCTTACCCTGGCCTTTTGGCAAGATGCCTGCTAACCGCCAGTTTGGTCTTTTGAGATAATTTTATGTTGCTATGCATTATTAAGCTTTGCAAACCACTACTAGCCATTAGCTCCTATGATTCCATTTTCTTTTTAGGGTAGCTTATATCATTAATCGAGCAGTATGTGCTCCCACTTTCTGGGCTATGTGGTTTCCATTCAGCTACAGAGTCTGAGAACCACAAGTTCCCAAAGCAACACAGAGATTCAGTCCAGCAGTTGTTTGCATGTGAGCAGGTCCTACAACCACAATACAAGCAAGAGAAAGAATTCCACCAAGTAACAAGACCAGGCCACGGCTGGTGAGCAGCTCTAAGTCCAGCACCTCGGGAGCACAGGCAGACACAGCAACAAGTTGCAAACAGCGGAGGGCAAACATTTCAACTGCTGGGTGCATCTACACCTCTACCAGCCTCTCACAAACTTCTCATCTGCTTTCTTCTTGTTAAAGTGTCCCCAGTTGGAAATATCTCACAATGAGGACCCATGAGCTTTTTTTATCATTAATCATGCAAATGCTTAAAAAGCAGGGATCTGGCTCTATTTTCCCATGACCATTTCTTTACTAAAATCTAACCTCCTCATTAAAGAGCCAATGTAGATGAAGTTATTTGCCCATGTCATCCAAGGTCACTACTCTGTTATCAATGGTCCTCACGCTGGCCATCTAAACACTTTGGTTTATTCTTTGCTAGTGAGGAAACTGGAGCACAGAGAAGACCTGACTCTTGTCCCCTTCTGCTGCAAAGCCTATTTGAAAGCCTGGTTAGATCCCAGAATTCCTATTTGAGGTGGACTTCCGAACTTTCATGTTGTTTTGTGGCATGATTCTTCCAGGAGAGCTGGAGGTGGGGGTTCAGTCCTGGATGTGGGACAGCCTCTCAAAGTGAGCTGGCTCCGCCACAGGGTTGGTGTTTGCCACCAGTGTCTTCTGTGTCTTGCATATGTGATGATAATCAGTGTCTTGTTGCCCTAGAGACTGTCAGAGCTGGGATCTCTGTTTATCTGCAGAACATTCAGTGGTTTCTGAAAACAGGTGTGGCCTGGCAGAGCACAGCAGACCCACAATTTTTTTTTAAGAAGCTGCTTCGACTCTGGCAGCTTTTACCAACTTTCCAAATGTCACTCAGTCCTCCTTAGGGGCTTTTTGTCAAAGTCACTGTTATTCTAGTCCTTTACCTATTTTTCTCTACATCTCAAGAGATATAATGCTAGATATACAAAAGCTTACTGAGGCAAAAAGCTGTTCTGCATAGCAATTGTGTGTAAGTTGTGGCTGATCCGTTGACAATGAGTTTTGCTTCCCTACCCTGATAGTGTAGCTTTTAGAGAGAGCACATGAAGAAGCCTAGTTCTCACTTGGTAAGTTCCAGCAGGTTGCAAACTGAGGGAACTGACCTGACAACCCACCATAAATATGGTCTTCTGGGCATAGAGCTCATGACCAGTAAAGATTCTGAAAGCACTTTTGTATTGGGTTAGATTAAACAAGAAAAATTAATCAGGCCTTGGGGATAATACCAAAAGCAGTGGTATTAACTGTGGAATATTAACAGTGTTCAAAGGAGTGATTATCTGGAGAAAATCGCTGAACTCATGGAAAATCAATGAATATCCAAAGAGTTACAGAAGATGAATATGTTTTGTTAGAGAATAAATATTTTAAGAAAGATAAGAGTCATGACTTTAATTCCTGAGCAACTAACAAGTAAATGCACAAGTGACCACAATCTTCAGGGCTCCAGAGTCCAGCACTAGAGACAGAAGGGTAGACAATTTTAGCTTAACTAGAGAAAGAATTGTTGACATGGAGGGCAGACATTCTAACAGGCGGCCAGCTAGCAACAGAATGGCTAGGACAGCTCCTTCAGGACAGTGGCAGTGCACAGCACAGGGTCCCGTGCCAGATGCCTGTTTGCCAACCTGCTGTGGAAGAGTGGAAGAGTTCCTCTGCAAGGAGAGAGACTGGGTGAGACCTCTGTGATCCTTCTCTAGCGCAAGATGCTATCTGTATAATGAATTACCAGTCACACTCCTACATCTATCTGGGGCTCCCATCTCTCTGTCATTGAAACTGGGGTTTCTCTTCTCCCTAACTGTTAGATAATCAAATGGATTTACATCTTTAAATCAGCCGTCAGCAGAAGCAGTGATGAGGGACAGATACCTGGCTGAATTTCTGTCTGGCTAACTGCTGTCCCAGAGCCTTGGTCTAGAAAAATCGAGTAGACTGTGAAGCCCATCAGTCTTAGTTAATACTCTGTGAAATCCACCAGATGCCGGTCAGCACTTGCTTCCTTGAAGAAAAAAAAAAAAACAAAAAAACATAACTTCCGTTCATTTTATTGGGTGTTTGAGGATGGTTAGATTCTGAATGTTTTATGTTGGCTTTTATTCTTAGGGTTCAGCATGGAGTTGCAAAATGAATCACCATAAATACTTGGACGCCCAGCCTACCCTCATTTCTCTTCCTCATGATAATCAAAAGTGTGCAGAATGGAGCTGGAGCTGGGGCTCAGTGGTAGAGCTTATGCCTGGTATGCACAAGGGCCTGGGTCCAATGATCAGCACCACACGCGCACACGCACAAATTAAAGCGTATAATCTGGGGTTCAATTTTAGTCTTAGCTCATCCTCTTCTACATTGTGTAGCCTGGAGCATCATGTTTTACTTTTATAAGGGTCTTTTTTCCTCATTTTTCAAATGGAATAAGCACTATTTGGAAAGTCTAGAGGAACCCAGTGAGAAAAAAATGTGCAAATTGAAGAGATATTCAAATTTTTGACCAGAGTTATTTAGCTTTCTTCAACTGCATGGAGTAGTCACTGTAAGAGAAAACAAAGCCCATTTTTCACTCTACATATTTGATAGTATCGCTCAGAAGCAGTAGTTCTGAATCTCCCAATATATTCTCCAGAAACACAAATGACGGACATAAGCCATACTTTTGAGTTATCCCAGCAAGTGAGACATGAGATGAACCCCTGGGAAATGTTATTTTTTTCTCAAAGTCTCACTTCTAGGTTGGCATAAGATGACCAAATAGACACATGGCAAGAACTATGGATTTTTATTAAGAAAGGCTGACAACTAAGTTAATAAGCCCGGACCTCCACAGTGGAGGGCAATTCTTCGTGTTCGGCCATTATGGGAACTTGACCTCCCCCCCCATCATGACTTTTGCTATAAAATAAAAATGTGCAGAGATCACCCCTCAGACACCAAGCATCAAAAATAAAACTCCTCCAGGAGAAGAAACCAGAAATTTCACACAGCGAGGTTTAGCAAAACATCTCACAGGCTTGTGGAAAATAAAAATGTGTGACCACAGCACTTAGACTCTGCCAGTTAATGTTTTCTTGTCTAATTCGAGCCTTTTCTGCACAAGCACTGAGTCCACAGGCTTTGTTTTCTCTGAGCAGAATCAAAGAAGAGGAGCAGCCACAGAACTTCACCCTGTTTTCAAACGTGCCACTGAAATGTTACACTTCTTAATTGTGGCAAGAGAGAAGACACACCCTGCAGACTGGGGCACCCCGCCTTCACAGAGCCGCCACTGCGCGGTGGCATCTTGTACTTAGCAAGAAAAAACGAGTCCTAACCTGTACACCCGTTCTGGGGGTAAGCGAGATTAACCATCGCAAAGCTGAGAACCTGCCCTATCTTTCCACTCTGACCTCCTTCTGATTTTCTTTGAGAAGGACACCTGAGAAGATAAGCCACCACACGCAAGCGGCGCTTCCCAGCAAGGCCTCCTCTTGGCCTTCTTTCTGTTGTTGGAGGCATGCGTTTTCTCAAGCCAGACCTCTGCAGAGAACCTCTGTGTGGCCCAGGGTGTCACTGTGGTTCCACAAGTCTCTAGTGATGACCACTAACCTGCCAAGACACCCAAGGTCACGAACATGAACTGTGGCTTTCAGTTCCGGTGCCCACTTTCAGTGTAAAGAGGGGGATTCTAAAGATGCAGTGCTATGTGGGACCGAGTGATTTTTGTTGGGAAGGTGTCATGCACAAAGGTAGGCTGGCAGAAAAAAAAAAAAAAAAACACCTTCGTAATTACTGATAACCACACAGAAAGCTGTGCATGAGGCCCATACGTGGACCCTTGGCCACAAGAAAGATATGCTTTATGCTTACAACTTCCTGAGAAGGTGATTCACTTGTAGGAAAGAGGCTCCACCCTCAGACTTTCTCCTTAGCTCTCCAGCCTCCAGAGCTGAATGCTGGGTGTTTGGACCCTGTGAACTAAGTGAAAACAATATCTGGCACATAGAGATTGTTAATATCCCTCCATCCCCCTCCATTCCTCGTATCTACTAAATACTTCCAATGTAGTTAATGGATATCCTCTAACAGAAACATAAAGTTGATGGATTTTGGTGGCATTGAACTATTCACTAATTTGGCTCAGTTCTTGTGAATGTAACTGACACTGTTGAATCGTGCTGTATGCAAGGCAGTACGTCAGCCACTAGAGATGCAGAGTGTGGTCTTTGTCCCAAGAAGCTTGCCACTAAAATCAGTGAGTAATAAACTGAGATCTGTTTGTGATGGGGTCAGGCCTGACAGGGACTTAGTGCAGAGACTTGCAGTGCAGTCTCTCAGCTCAGGAAATGCTTCATGGAGAATACCTCTCCAGCTGAATCCTGGAGGAAGTAGAGAGGGCCAGCCTGCCACAAGCTTGCCTTGGTAACCATGATCCAATCTCAAGGCAAGAGATACGAGGGTGGACGAGGGGAACAGTACGTTTTCACCAAGACCAGCCACAGAGTAGGAGAGGCAAAAGTAAGTTGTTGGAAGACTACATCGGTTCCTACACACCTTGAACATCATGTACAGCCAAAGACCTGGCTGCTTTAGACGTACCTAAGAGCACCACTTGAATGACGAAGGTCCTAAACTCGGTCGGATGGAATCTAGAGGCAACTTAATGCAATGCTAAGCCTCAGTGCACAAGTGCTTTGCACAACATGTAGACGGGTCCCCACAGAGCTCCTCCGGTGATAGGTAATCAGCCCCAATGGAACAAACCCACTGCTCACCAAGCAGCACCTCCCTCCATGTCCAAGGGACTGTGATGTCCTCTGACCTTTCTTTCTTAATTCAATGGCTTCTGCCCTCAAAGTGTCTGCACTTCGGTGATAGCATTAGTACTCCATTAATTTCTGCATAAAGTAATCTGGAAATAACCATGGATACAATAGATTATAGAAGAGTAAGGAGAAGCATTACCAGGTTTTGAGATTGAGTTTATCTTCTTTCTATGACTTGGGATACAATAGAGGACAAAGCACAGTCCATGCCATTTAAGAGCTGATGATACCAAAGCAAAAGCCTGTCAGAAGGCAGGTAAGGATGCCTAGTGCGATTCATATACGGGAACGGCATGGGTGCTTGTGAATTCTTGCCCACTAGCAAGGCAGACAGAAAGCTGGGTTAGTTCAGAAACCCCAGCAGTGTTTGTCAAAGCTGCCTACAGGAGGCTGGGAGGATGGGAAGGCGACTGGGTGACACAGCAGGGGATTTGTGAGCAGCACAGAAACGGTCAGCTGAACAGATGGACCACCGACTCTGCACCTTTTCAGCCTCCGCCTGTGGCTTCCCTCTGGGCGCAGGGTGGAAGTGGTCCTGCTGAATCGCATAGGCCCTGGATATTGTGCAAATCAAATATGTTGATGACCTATGTAAGGAATCACCTGATGTATTCTATTTTTAAGAATCACTCTGCATTGTTTGATAGCTGTCTCCATGTTTTTGGTTTGTTTGGTCAGATTAAATTGCCTTGTAGTTGGACTATTTTCTGTAAACGACGCCAAAACTGTGGGGACCAAGGCACTGCTCTAACTCAACCCTGTGGCAGCTGGAAAGGAAGGACTGAGGCACTCATAGGACTTCAGGCAGACATCACACCCATTGCCACTGCGAGCTATACAGGAATTCCTGTCTCACCGAGTATAATTAGACCCATCTTCTCCTCTAAATCCAGGAATTGTAAGGTAGCATTCATATTGTTTTATAAGACCAGGTCTCTGGGGGCAAAGTTAGCATGACTTGTATCCGTTGACACGGTTCTTCTGTCCCAAGGAGAAAAATCTTTTCAAACAAGCATTGAGGAAAATCAGCTTCTCTACGTGTGTGTCCTTCCTAAGTAACTGAATGTTCCCGTCCTTAGTGTCTCCGGCTTGCTCTGGGTGTCACTGCGGGTCACACACTCCCACAGCCAGAACTTCACGTCATCTCAGAGCTCTCTGGCCTCACCACTTGCCTTAGTTTCCCATTATGTCAGTGGCTCCTCTCTCACTGCTGGGCCAAATACCCATCACCTGAAATGAAGGACGGAAGGGTCGGCCAAATAGCTCAGTGCATTAAAGCACCTGCAAGGAGGCCTAGGGGCCAGGGGTTCAATCTCGAAGCCTGCCAATGCCAGCCCTGCCCCCCAGGGTTCACGCTGAGCTGACAATTGAGACTGGGTGTGGCGGAGCATGCCTGTAATTTGAGCTTTTGGGAGGGTGTAAACAGGTGGATTTCTACCGATCTAGTAGCGACACCCTGAGCACTCTGTAGACCCTTCCCCGAAATACCAAAAAAAAAAAAAAAAGAAGGAAGGAAAAGTTTATTTAGCTCACAATCACTGGGGGTTTCAGGCCATACTCTGCTGGCCCCAAGGCAGAGTGGTGCATGGCAGAGAGCGACCTTTCAGGGTGGCAGCAAAGAGAAGCAGGCAAAGTGAAGGACTAGCAGCAGTGGAGGACGGCAACAGAGAGCGCGTCTGTCTCCCTCGCGTTATGTTCAGGCCGCCCACCCCAGGCTGGGTGGAGCGCTCATGCTCCTAACCCCAGCACTACTCAGACCCATAAGCCCAGCAGTACTCAGGTTACGGAATCCCAGCCTTGGCTCATGGATTAATCGCAAACACTAGAACCGTGTCTCAGTGACTGCGTGAGGCTTTAAGGGGACAAATACATGCAAACCGTAACACTGTTGGTACCTAACAAACTACCTAAAGTTAACTCTTATAATTTCTCTCTGGTGCTCTCTGTCTCTCTCTGTGTCTCTGTGTCTCTGTCTCTGTCTCTCCCTCTCCTCTCTCTCTGTCTCTCTCTCCCTCTGTTTCTCTCCCTCTCTGTCTCGCTCTGTTTCTCTCTCCCTCTCTCTCTGTCTCTCCCTCTCTCTCCCTCTCTCTGTTTCTCTCTCCCTCTGTCTGTCTGTGTGTGTGTGTGTGTGTGTGTGTGTGTGTGTGTGTATGTGTGTTTCTCTATCTCCACTCTTTCTCCACGAGCTAAACGAAAAAAGTCTACAGCCTTTCAGCCAAAACATACCCATTCTGAAGGGCTGGAGATGACACTTCCATCTCTTTGCTTAGCATCCGTCTTTCACTTCCCGAAGTCTTTGCTTTCTGTCCCTACATCAAGAGGAATTTCTAGAGCTCCTCAGAAAGGTCCTAGAATTCCTATACAGGGAACATTGTTCTTGAAGCTTAGTCATCCAATAAACCATACAGGTTTTTACTTCTCTCGCCAACAATCAATCAGCCCATTGATGGTCAAGAAAAGTGCATCAGTTTCCCATTACTGTGCCAAGGTTTCTGTGGCGTGCAGGGGACCGTGAGGGGAATCAGACATATATTCCAATATTATGAATAGATACCATCAAGTAAGCATGCAGAACAGCACAAGTAGAGCTGGCCAAATAGCTCAGCAGACTAAAGCGCCTGCAAGCAGGTGCAAGGGGCAGGCGGGGGTTCATCCCTAGGCCTGCTGTGCAACCCCCATCCCTGTGGCACACTGAGATGCCAGTGGAGACTGGGCGTGGTGGTCTGCGCCCGTAACCCCAGCCTTTGGGAGGCAACTGGCAGATCACTGTGAGTCTAATCTGGTAGTGAGACCCTGAGCACCCTGTAGACCCTTCCATAAAAAATACGAAAGAGAGAAAGAGAGAGAGAGAGAGAGAGAGAGAGAGAGAGAGAGAAAGAAAGAAAGAAAGAAAGAAAGAAAGAAAGAAAGAAAGAAAGAAAGAAAGAAAACAAACTAGCACAAGTGAATTACAGGCACTGATTAGGGAAACCTTGGAAAACAGAACAGCAGAATTCATAATACTGCAAGTCAGAGAAATGAAGGCTGTGTCCGGGTCAATGTGAGTAAGCTGCACTAGTCTCTTGAAAACAACAAGGAAGAACTAAGGCGTGGAGCCTGCAGTGTTTTGTGTAACTGGGTAGACAGAACATCACACCCAACGTGACACGAATGGCGTGAGTCAATTGTAAACATGCATCAAAAGCAGGAAGTCGGGTTCAGAAGGAGCTTTGTGGACAGAGGGAAGGAATCGGCTCCTCTGTAGAAGGACGCTGGGAACAGCAATGGAAGGAAGCAGAGCATGGATGGATGGCCGCAAAGGGGGTAGGATCTTCAGCAAAGAGTTCTCAGGGCCAAGGAGAAATTCCTGTTGTTAGAGAAACACCAGTCACATCCCTAGTCGTGCAGACAAATCCAGATGGCAATTTCCCTAGAGATGTCCAGTGTAGTTTTCAAATGTAAGCTCCTTGCAAGCACAGGACTCTGTTTCACGTACCACTCCAACAACAGACATCAGAGCAGCACCTGAGGTGGGGAAGGCAATCAGCAAGCATTTGTTGGGTGCATAAGTAAAGGAACAAAAGCCCAGGCAGGGGATCAGGGCGGAATTCCACCTCAGCCCACAGAGAGCACCAGGCAGATCTGGTTTACCTCTGCAGAATGCAGGACAGGCAAGCAGGCTATTAGCACCTGCCTTTGTCTGCCTGGGGAGCCCAAGAAACCAGGCCTGGGGAGGTTGGGCGAGAGATGCACACCGCCTGGCCTGCAGACCTGGGTGGGGGTGGGAGCTGGGGCTTGCCCCCTGAGCACATCCCGTGGCAGCTCTCATGGGCTTGGAGAACGAGCCCCATAAAAATAAGAATGAGTGGAGAAACTGGGGAGCATTTCTAAGCATTCCTTCGTGCTTCCAACACCGTGCTGTTATCTTGTGCAGGTGATCTGCTCTCCCCACTGCTGGTAGAGGAAGAACTCCCACCTCATCCCTGAAGGCTGACAGACCAAGCCTGTAGCTTTTGGAAGAAAAGCCTGCAGACAGGGAACTGGCAGTGAAATCCCCTAGATTATATACTGGTTTTTAATGAAGTTTTAGAGTAATTTGTTGTTATGCTCTTTATATAAGTAAGTTTTTGTTTTGTTTTGTTTTGTTTTGTTTTTTCTTTCATCTACCTTAGCTGGGCTTTAAGTGCTTTGGGACTTCCAGAATTCCTGTGAAAAATCTTTAGAATTTCATTTAGTACCATCAAAATCAACTGGGGTACTTCAGATGTTTTGAGAATACAGCGAAGCCTGTGACACAACACGGTAAAGATCAGCCTTTCAAGTTTCAGGACAGGAGCCCGAAGTGGGAGGAGGTGGCCGCAAACGCAGCACGAAGGACTTCTGTCCTTGTCCCGGCTGTCTTCCCACGTGAACATCTTCCCCTGCTCCCGGATTCCACACCCTTTCATTAGGTGAGGATATATGATCCTCCATCACCCCAGAAACTCCCCAGGGAGGGGCACAAAGGAAATAGAAATGAAAACGAGGATTGTCCAATCCATGTCTGGTTAGAGGAGCCCACAGAGCACAGAGCCTATGAGCTGTTGGGCCAGGCTCCTGGCCTCGCCAACTGGCTGCTGGAGTGCAGGGGGCGTCGCTCAGCTGTGGGGGTGGGGCAGTAAGGCGCACTGAGCCTGGCTTCGGGATGCAGAGCCCTGGGCCTCTGAGGGTGGGTCTACCCATCATGGCCAGGGCCAGAGAACCGGATACAGGGAAGTCCAGGAGGCGAGAAGAGCTGGTCTGAGGCATCCAAGGGCCCTCCTGTGGGAAAGGCCGAGTGTCTGCCAAACACTGGCTTAAGCCCTGTCTCCAGAGTGACTGATGAGTTATCAGCTGAATGACTCTGCTTAATGACTGTTTGGAAAAAGGAGGTTAAAACCCTCATGGAAAACGATCCTCTCATGCCTGCTCAGCTAGCGCTTGGTTCTAACCTTGGAACAGCGACAATGACTTTCATGTCTTGAAGGGAATGAGGTCAGAAGTCATTGCAGGCCCTTGAGAGAGACCAGGAAGGTCTCCCCTGGCTTTGATCTCATTGGTCTGTAGTCGCCCCTGCCCGAGTGCCATAAAAGAGCCCATAACTTTCCCTCTCTTGGCTTTCCGAATCCCTGGGGGACTTTCCTACCATTTAGAATGGTTTGATTGAAGTTCCACCAAAGGAAAGCAAGGGGGTAAACGCAGTCCTCGGCAGACTCCAGGGCTTCGACTTACAATTTCCGAGTCTCTGAGCTCCAGGCTCCTCTCAGTGAGTTTTCCCAAAGGAGCAACCCTGTGTGTCCCTCTCGCCACCACGCATGCCTACAAACTTCCAGAGTCTTCCTTTTTGTGTCCTCCAAGGAGTAAACCTAAGAGCCTAGGTTTTCAAGCAAAATCACTGTAGCTAAAAGAAATAACCTGGGCATGCACACATTTAGTTTATGAAAACTAACAAGTAAGCGATGCAGAAAGAGCTTCAGGCTGCCATGCAGAAGTAAGGCCTGTGGAAAGCCAGGGGAAGCTCAGGGAGACTTCTCAGCACATCTTCTCCCAGCAGGGGCCATCTGTCAAGTGCGACTGGCTGTCCCCCAAGAGACTCCATGACCAGGATAATCTGGGGAGGTGTCTTCCCGCTGGGCACACTCTAGTTCTGTGGCGAGCGTTACACCAGGACCACTCACCATTGCATGAGTTGGAAAGTCACAGCCTTAGAGCATCAGGGTATTCATGATTCTCAGAGAGGTCAGCCCACGTCGCGTTGCCGGAGTTACCGGGCCAACGTCAAGCTAGGGAGGAATAGGGTGCCAGGCCACGGGAGCTTCTGGGTCACACGGCCAAGGTATGAGTCTTATCTCTTAACTCTACTGACCTTGGTACCTTATAGCTGTAACTTATTTAATTTGCTTCTTTACACAATGGCAATGTCATTAGTGCCTGTGTTATAAATTTATCGTAAAGGTTACATTTGTTCAGAGTAGAATTTAGCCATAGTTACAATTCAATGATTTTTTTTTTTAATGTATTTGGTAGAGGGTCTTACTACACAGGTTGGACTTGTAGTGATCCTCCTGTTTTCAGTCTCCTCAGCACTGGGATTACAGGTGTGTACCACCATGCCCAGACTTTGTAGCCTGCTCAGCGCACTCAAGGGTGGCCCAGTGAGGCCCATGGTGCTGGAAACCAAACCTCTATCTCTCTGCTTGCCTAAGCAGGTATTTAGTCCTGAGCTATCTCACCAGCCCCTACAATTCAATGAATTTTTGACAATATTGCTTACCACCATATTTGACCAATAAGAAATCTTATACAGTACATATTCTATAATCAAGTTACTAGGAACTCAAGTACCTTGTTTTGAGTTTATTTTCAATCAAGGCAAAGCCTTAAGGGAGCTCAATAAAATCTTTGAAATCATGGTACTTTAACCTATCTATTGCACTTTCAGGAAGTATTAGATTACTCTTTAGGAAGTTCCTTAGAGTGGATTAGGTTGTGCTACTCAACGTGACCTATATAAACTTAATTTAAAACTTACACCATCAACAACTTCAAAACAGTCATGAGTTCAGAACCAGTCTTGTATCTTGATCATGTTGAACCTAAGTAGTCATTTAAAAGTGGGAAAACCAAACAATGACCGACCCTTACGCTGTACCACTTTTTCAAAAGAAAGAGAGATAAGGACTCATCATAAGCACAACTGAAGTTCGTAAAGCAGGCTAATCGCTGTGGGAAGCTAAATAAGGAACTCTGAGCAGCCCAAGATAGCGTGGTCCTCAGTAGCCAAAACTCCCCTTCACAGCATTTTGAAGTTTTCCTTTTAGAACCCTGTCCTGTCTGTGTCTCACTAACATTTTCAGACATAGATAGCATGTCCTGTGCAGGCAACCAACAGCTCCTTTCTGAAGGCTCAGTGTTTACACAAATGCTCTCCAACTTCACCTACAATCACAGCTTGTGAGATACAGACACTGACCTTGAGCTGAGTCTTCCAAATAAAGTCTGACCAAGTAATTTTTTATAAAATTTTAGGTATTCAAAACAAACCACCACCATTGGGTTCCTACTGCTCTTAGCATAAAAGTCAAATTTTCAACATGGCCTATAAATTCCTGTGGTTGTCACCCTAATCACAACTCCGTTTTGATGGAGCTGTCTCCCCTGACCCACGCTGGACAGCACCAGGAGCACATACCCATGGAGCATATCCATAGGCAGTTGTTTGCTTCTGGAACATTCTCCCACTACCTCTATTTAGCACTGACCCAAGTAACTCACACCTGCCTTCAGTATAACACAGCTCTGTCTTGGGCTTTTGCTTTTAAAAACTCATAAAATGAATTCAATAGGTAAGCTCAGTCTTGAATGTACATTGAACAGCAGGAATATATTCTCAGAAATGCACCATTAGGTAATTTTAGTTGTTATGCAAACACTACAGCATGTACTAGTGAAGCAAAATAGCAACAGTATCGCTTCATATGATCTCACAGAACCACTATGCTACACAGAGTACACTAGTGACTAAAACACTCTTTTGCAGGTCAAGATTGTATATATTTATCATTGCAAATATTTCATTAATATCATATAGAATATAAAACAGCATCACAGGTTATATTTTCTTACTTGTGATTATATTGACATAGCTTAATCCTAGGTTATCCTTTACACACACACACACACACACACACACACACACACACACACAGACACACACATTTTTTTTCTTTTTCCCTTAAAAAGGAAACTTTGGGCTGGGGAGATAGTTTGGCAATCTAAGCACCTGTCCGGCAAATGCAAGGATAAGGTTTGGTCCTCAGTACTGCATGCCATGCCAGCCCCAGGACCCTGGGCACACACTGCTGGTCACAAACAGAGCATGCGGTGCACACCTATAGTTCTAGTGCTCAGGAGGCTGAGACAGGAGAATCACTGCAAGTCTGAGCTACATAGTGGGATCCCGTACCCAATAAATAAAATTTTAAAAGTTAAAGAGGAAAGTTACTCAAGATTATGATTTTTATGGAATATTGCCAATGTGAAGACCTTTCACCAAACTTCACCTTCTGACTCAGAAGGGAATTACCATCCATTTCTAAAACTTGATTTCTTGCCTTATAATTATTCTCTATTTCTCAATTTTATGACTAGCACTTAGCAACATTTAACATAGAGTCTATTAACTTGGTTAGTAGAGTTTACTGTCTCTCTCCCATAGTACAATGTTAGCTCCATGAGGAAAGAAAAATTGGCTCTTTTCACCAAAACTATATTCACAGTTCTAGCACAAATTTTAGACCACATTAAGAACTCATCAAGTTTTATCAAATATTACACCTCCATACTACACTATCAGACCCATTAACTAGAATATTTATGTCTTCTTAACAAAATCATTCACATCATAACATAAAGACAGATTTTTCTGATGGAGTAAGTTCTCTAGGCCAGCAGTAGCCAGAGGCTACATGTAGGTCATAAGCACTGAAGCGTGGCCAGTCCAGAGTGCATTGGACTATAAATATCAATTATACATTAAATTTCAAAAACCTATATAAGAGGAAAGGACAATATCTCATGAGAATTTTATGCTGACTGCATGTGTAAATAGCATTTTGGAAATACTGGGTTAAATACAGCATTTTAGTTAAACAATATAACTTACATAGTTTTATTTTTTATGAGGTCATTAGAAACCCAAAATGACAGTGTGTCTTGCCTTGTATTTCTAGTGGAGAGTTCTTGTTCTAGAATATAATTTTCCAGTGCTTTTAAAATATACTTTTTGAGGATATGTGGGGATACAGATCCAACAAAGAGAGTTCAGTCTTTCGATCCTCTTTTAAAAGACTGTATTATTTGCATATAAGAAAGGAGGGTGTTAAGATATAGACTCCGTCTTGCAAAGCCGCTTTTAATCTCTTTCCTTTCCAGACATAAAGCAAATGTTGGGACAATAAGATTACACTAGGATCCCTGCACTTGAGTGACAGCCAATGGTTCAATATTTGTCTACTCATCCGAAGTTTCACTGAGGTCACAAAGGAAACCGGCCTGGTTGTCATCGGGTTTATCTTGAGTTTGTCATGAACCAAAGTTGCATTCCTGCGGCAATGGTCTATGTAGATTCTTTAGGGCTGCAATCTCTGTTTTATGATCTGGACTAAAAAGCATTCTTTTTGATGGGCCTCTGGTCAGGGAGGATGGGTGATGGTAATATTTTGAGCCTGTCTTTGAGGGAATCACACCAAGGCGAGGCTGACACATGCGCAGTTCATTTCAACTGCTGGTAAGCCTGACTCTACGGCAATAAGAATCGGAAGAGCCCAAAACAGACCCCAGAGCCAGTGAGTTAGTGACGTGTGTGTGCATAAGTGCATGTTGTGTGGGTGCGTTGGGGCAGGGCCACGGGACATAATCAGGAAGGAGCCAGTGCTACAGCTTTGCTGGCGGGGCCATGGTACTGATCATCTAATAGTTAGAGCCTCTTGTCTGTCACCACCTTATGAGGACAAATGCACTGGAATACTTTGAAAGTGATCATTTCTCCCTTATCAGGACTTTTACTGTAACTGTTCCTGGCCCATGTGTTACTAAGGAGTCAGCATACAATAGAGATAAGATAGCTGTGATGAGAATTCTCCACACTTCTTTACTTTCTAAGAAACTGTTCACATAAAAAAAATAATGATGATGATGATGATGATAATGAAAACCATGATCGCCTTTGAGCCTAGTGGCATGGTTTCTGCATTTTAATAATGCCTTCTCCCAGCCTGTCTGCAGAACGTTCCTCACATGTCTCTGCAGTCTAGTAAACCCAGGTGTGATCTTGCCTGCAGGGCTGTCCAGCCCACCTTGGTAAAGTGTAGAAGACCTTTCATTGAGGTGAAAGAAGAGCTGCTCTTATCATATGTGTGACAGAATGCACAAATATTACCCTGTGCATGGTCGGTGTTTAAAACTTGTGAAATTTCCTTCAATTCAGAAGTAGCTTCTGAGCTGGGCATGGTGGCACACACCTGTAATCCCAGCACTTGGGAGGCTGAGGGAGGAGGATTGGTGTGAGTTCAAGGCTAGCCTGGGTTTCAAAAGTGAGCTCAAAGCCAGCCTGAACTGCATAGCTAGACCCTTCCTCAAAAAAGAGGAAAAAGAAAAAGGAAGAGGAAGAGGAAGAGGAAGAGGAAGAGGAAGAGGAAGAGGAAGAGGAAGAGGAAGAGGAAGAGGAAGAGGAAGAGGAAGAGGAAGAGGAAGAAGAAGAAGAAGAAGAAGAAGAAGAAGAAGAAGAAGAAGAAGAAGAAGAAGAAGAAGAAGAAGAAGAAGAAGAAGAAGAAGAAGAAGAAGAAGAAGAAGAAGA
>PVJA010021715.1:0-35214 GCA_004027025.1 Myocastor coypus
GCCTGTGTTTCAGTAAATTCCCAACTTGCAAACAGGTTCTGTTCTAGGAGAATGTTCATAAGGTGAATACACTTGCTAGTTCAGCAAAGTCAGACTTACACACCTTTGGCACAAATACACAATTCATGCTGATCTGTGCCTCCTAGCCATCCCCTCCACATCACCACTGCTTTTCCTCTTGATACCAGACATCCTGAGCCTGGAGCAAGCATTGTCCTTGGACCCTCCATGTGCTATAGCTGACTTGCTGCTGGGAGGCTGAGCTGGGTCAGAGGAGGAATGGGCCACTGGGAATGTGGTCTGGAAGGCTGGCTCCTGCCTTCTCTCCCTGCCACCATAATATGAGCAGTTTCCTCTAGGAGGCCCTTCTGCCATGGCATTTCTGTGTTTAAACAACTTTACATGGACTGGAACTACTGGCCCTTGAGCCAAAGTGAACCGCTCTCCTTTTAGTGTGGATGTTCTATCCCATTGATGAAGAAAGTGGCTAACTTATGTAGACATATAGTAAGGTCTTATCAATATTCTTTTCTCTATTAAACTTTCAGCTGCAAGGTTTAGTAAGCTAGAATCAAGTACTACTGTGATAGTTACAAAATGTGATAAAAAACTCTATTTTGAATTTACTAGTGAGAGGGCTTTTCCTTCCTATCCCATGGGCTGTCATTTTATTCAGCAGGTTGTAACATTATTATCATTGTTTACTTTGATTAAGGAATCCTTGTTTCCCTCCAGAATCAGGTCACTATTGCTCTTTTTAAAGTGAAGTACTTTAAAAAAAAATTCTTGGGTTTACTGATATGGAAAACATCCTAGAATTATTTCTTATTTGCCATTTGGGACCCAGACAGGTTGCCTTTTTTTTTTTTTTTTTTTTTTAAAAATTTTAATTTTATTTATTTATTTCTTGTTTCAGAACTTTTGTTTGTTTGTTTGTTTTTATGGCCAGCTCAGCCTGCCCTGAGGGCAGGGCTGGCACGGCATGTGGTGCCAGGGATTGAACCGCGGTCCCTACAGCCTGCAGGCGCTTTAGACAACTGAGCCATCCTGCCAGGCCCCTGGCTTTGTTTTTAAAAGTAGGTAACATGTAGTGGAAAGGGCCAGAGTCTGGTGTCCAGTGTTTTCTCAGCAACTGGTCACCAAATTTTATAATTAGCTAATGAGCTAGTTTTCTGTGGCGATGGGCACAAAAGACCATTTAACCTAAGGATTGTCCAGGGTGCCCAGAACTATTATTTGATTTTATCTTTTACTGACTCTGAGGTATCATTAAAAATATTTACAGTGTGTTTAAAAGTCACTGAATGTGTTGTCATCTTGGTGGGATGGTTGATTATAAGTCAGCCTGCTCAGGTAAGGTCAAACAACACAGATTTCTAAACCAGAAATATATTGATTTACAAAGGGAAAGAAGTAAGTTTGTTATGTCTTATTGTGTCACTTTCCCTCCCACTACCCCTTTGTGTGGGAAGCTTAATTAGTAATCAGGAAGTTTCTGAATGAACATGGAATCAGAACAGGTGGTGACAAAATGTGTTTATTCACAATGGAGGGCATCTCTCTAGTGACTAGGCCTCAGATCCACTCTTTTCATTCATACCAATGTGTCCTACACTTAATCCAGCTCAATACCATCCTCATGATTTTTGCAATGTTTACATATATTCTTTAATGGAATAAACATCTAAAACTATCTACTTTGGCTTCACTGTAAGCAATTAGATTTCTAAAATCATATTTGGTATTGTCTCAGTTACACTTCTCTCATTGCTGGGACAAATATCTGACACCCAAAATGAAGGAAGGAAAGGTTTATTTAGCTCACAGTTACTGGAGGTTTCAGTCCACACTCAGCTGGCTCCAAGGCAGACTGGCATGTGGCAGAGAGCAAATTTCATGGCACAGTGGCAAAGAGCAGAGAGCAAAAGGGAGTGCCAGCAGCTCAGGCAGCTAGTTAGTCTCTCTCTCCTTATATTATAATGCAAATTAACTGCCCCTGGGCAGGTGCAGCGCCCAAATCCACAATAATCAATCACTAACTCTAGAAGCCATCCCAAGACTATAAGAGGCATTGTGGGGACAACTAGACACAAACCATAACAGGTATGTCATCTCATACTAAAGTAAAATATTAAACAGTAAAATAACTTATCAAAATAAAAATCATCATGACAAACCTACAGATGCATAGTGGTATTATATACCACAGCTTGGCAAATGTTACCTTATTCTTTATTGAAAAAGCACACAAATTTTCTTTCTTTGAATCCTTTTAGATACATTGAAAATTCCTCTATTGACTCTCTTCCTCAGATGTATTAGCACAATGGCTTCTTCTTCTTCTTCTTCTTCTTCTTCTTCTTCTTCTTCTTCTTCTTCTTCTTCTTCTTTGTGCAGTGCTGGGTATTGAACCCACCTCACATGCATGCTGTGCACCACTAGGCTACATCCTTAGTCTATGTTGTATCTTAGAGTTATGATATCCCTTCTCCCCTCCATGTTGTGTTGATTTCACATGGCTACCCTTTATAGTATTTTGTGATTTCTCCTTAATGTATGGCTATGTGTATAGGACAGGGTTACAAGATTCTCAAATATTAATGGAACCTAAGAGGGAAAATCTAGTGGGTTTTGATTTGATGTAACTTGATGAGTCTACTAGAGACATGAAAAAAATTGTGTGTGTGTGTGTGTGCGCGCGCGTGGGTGAATGTGTGTGTGTGTGTGTGTGTGTGTCTATTGCTAGGGATGAAACCCAGGGGTTCATGCATGCTAGGCAAGTACTCTACCACTGAACTATGTCCTGAGAAATGAAACTTGAAGTCTTGACATGGTGTTAGGTATAGACCACATCAGTTAAAAAGTCATTATTCAAATAACATGGAGATAATGTTGAAAATCCAAATATTAGTCTCTATGCCTTGTTGGTCTCAGTCAGGTCAGTTCTAGCCAGGGAGAAACAGCAACAGGAATGAGGAAAGGTAGACAAGAAGACACATGCTGGGCTGGGTGGTCACTGGTCTGCCTGATGGGCAAGACTGACACACCCCACAGTAAAATCCAACTTTTATTTGTAGCTTTGCAAAGTTAGTAATACATGACACAAGGTTGCCTAAGGATCAATAGCTGACCTTAACCAGACAGAATGTTTATCTGAGGACTGAGGTAGCTTGTTTCCTTTAGGCACTGAGGCCCAGTCCCACCTACATACATTTGATCAATTTCCTAGCTTTGGTAGCTCCTAACCTTAGTCCTTTCTGCATTTACTCAGAAAATCTAGTGCGTCTTTCTAAAGTGAGAAGGGTCTTGGCTATACGCTTTGCTTTGAAACACACTTGGAGAAAGTTGTTGCCCTATCTTATTACATGGGATTTGGAGAATGTGGAGAAACTATATGATAGAAAGTTTTCTTTTTTATTTTCCTAATGAAAAAAAATTTTTTTCCCTGTATTTAGTACAGGGTTTACAGGGTCTCATTATGTAGATTGGATTTGTAGTGACTCTCCTGTTTTCAGCCTCCCAAAGTGCTGGGATTACAGGTGCACGCCACCAGGCAAGTCTCAGTTGCCATTTCAGTGTGCCCCGGGGGCGTGGCAGGCACTGCAAGCCCAGGGTTTGACCCCCAGACCACTGGGCTCCTCCTAAGCAGGCGCTTTAGTCTGCTGAGCTATCAGGCTGACTCTCCTAATGAAATTTTTATTTATTTATTTGTTTATTTGTTTGTTTTTGGTGGTACGGGGATTGAACGCAGGACCCTGGACTTGCCAGGTAGGTGCTTATGCTACTAAGGTATCTCCCAATACCTCCTAATGAAATTTTTGAGACAGGAGATTTAAAGTTTTAAATTTCTTTTGCCACTGTCCTTCTTTTCACTACACCATTCCTTGAGACATGGGCTAATTTTACTCTTAGTACCTAGTATAGTATGCAGTAGGTAGTCATTTAAAGTTGGTGGAATAAAAAAATGAATTTCTGCTTTTTTTTCCTACTTATGCTGTATCAACAGCACTGATCACTCCTGCTCTTTTGTTTTTTATTTATGTATTTGATTCAGGGTCTCACTACATAGCTTAGACTCATAGTAATCCTCCTGTTTTCAGCTCTCCAGTGCTGGCTTTCCAGGCATGCACTTCCACACCTGGACTTGGTGGCTGGCACAGTGTGCCCACTGGTGTGACATGTGGTATCAAGGATGGAACCCTGGTCCCTGTGCTTGCCTACAGATCTTTAAAAAGTAATCATAAAATAGAATATACTGGTTTTATACTCTTGAGACATTAAAGAGTTAGTGTTTACTGAACTATGTTTGTTCTTTTTATTATTTGTTGAATGTTTGAACTTTCAAATGTTATTTATCTTTTCCTCTATATTAAATTTCAGCTCTCATCAGAATTGACTTTATTTTAACCAGGGATTGCTTGGTTATATATTCATATATATTTTTCCCCATAATGAATCATTTCATTGTAATACCAGAGAAGAATAAAAATCTATTCACATGAATTGGTAGATATGTGGAAAAATACTCAATTTGAAAGATATGTTTAAATAAGTTAGGTTAGTGCTTGCTTCAGCAGCACATATACTAAAATTGGAATGATACTGAGAAGATAAGCATGGCCCTGTGCAAGGATGACATGCAAATTTGTGAAGTGTTTCATATTTTTATAAATCAGACTCACATGTGTAAATATCGGATTATCTTCCTAGTGTAAGAACTCAAAAGAATAAAAACTGAAAGATATAGTCAAATGAAAAGAAAGAGAACTTAAGGATTAAACAATGGAGAGAAAGGAGAAAAGTTAGGAAGTAAGACGGGGCAAAACCATGCATTTATACATTCAAGATGGATAAGGCAATGGTCCTAAGAATTTCCATGAGGTTTTTGAAAATAGCAGTTAATGGGTAGAATTCTCACTCGGACTAACTCTTTATGCTGATTTCTATGACCTATGTAACTACATTGAGAACAGCAACGTGTAATACTAAAACCATGTTTGAAATACCTATCATTTTGATCTTCTAAATGTGTACTGTTTTTAATGTCATATCAATTATTGCTGTACTCTTTAAATTTTTTAAAAAGACAATAAAAGAAAATGAGAGACAAGAACAAAAATTTAAGACTTCTTGAAAGCATGTGGTAATATTCAATCATATGACTCATCTTGTGTATTTATATCTGTTAATCTGAGCAAAAGATTTGACAATAAAAAGATATTTTAATCAGTTTATCAGCTATTATAGTTTTGAAAAACTGTAATGTATGCATTATTATGTTACCCTGTTTCTATCTTTGCTTCTGGTTTTCTTGCTCTTGTTTTTTTTTTTTAAACTTTATTTTTTTTTTCTTGTTTCAGAACTTTTGTTTGTTTATTTATTCATTTTAATGGCCGGCTCAGCCTGCCCTGAGGACAGGGCTGGTGCAGCATGTGGTGCCCGGGATCGAACCGTGGTCCCTGTAGCCGCCCAAGCTTTCCTAAGCAGGCGCTTTAGACCACTGAGCTATCCTGCTGGGCCCCTTTTCTTGCTCTTGTATTTCCTCTTCAAAATAAGATTATTATAATAAAGTTATGTTAAAAGGTCTTTGTCAAATACAATTTTTAAAAAGCAGATAGCAAAACTAGTCTTACAAAATTCAGGGCTAACTAGACAAATCCTAAGACATTCTTGGTGCTAAAAAAAAGTAATGGTAGTTCTAGGGATGAGAAGTTGTAACCAAGCAGCCTAACCACCTTATCCTTCATGTCACAATATCAGACTGCAAGGAGTTATATTCGTGCATAAGATATCAAGGAATTTCTTCAAAGACGTAGAGGATGGAAAATGTTTTTAGGGGTGGTGGTGGGCAGGACTAGAATATCTAAGCATTGACAGCATTGTAAAAACCCTTGGCCATTGGCCACGTACTGCCCCTCAGGATATAAAGAGGTGAATAATCACAAATCAGGCAGTGATGAACCAAAGCCAACCCCAATTTTCTCCTCCCCCCTGAAATCTGAGGTTTTTTCTTTCTTTTTCTTTTATATAGATTTCTTTTTAAGAATTTTAAAATTTTATTTATTTACTTTTTTTTTGTTCTCTCGTTTCACAACCTTTGTTTGTTTACTCATTTTTATGGCCGGCTCAGCCTGCCCCAAGGGCAGGGCTGGCGCAGCATGTGGTTCCCGGCGATCCAACCGCGGTCCCTGAAGCCGCCCAAGCTTTCCCAAGCAGGTGCTTTAGCCCACTGAGCCATCCCACCGGGCCCTGTTTCTTTCCTATACAGTTAAACATTCAACTTCATATGACAGCCTTTCTTTACCACTTCCGGGAGTACCACCCACACTGTCTTGTCCTCATCTTTCCTGTATTGTTTGGAATCGGGAACGCAACAATTCCACTTGCTTCACCTGTGCATTGAGACACTTGGATTAACCGAGTGGCGAGGTCTCAGAAATAAAGAACCTGAAGGGCCAACGACTAGAGGCTGTGGAAGGTAAAAGAGAGAAAATCTAAGGGACAGGACTCCCTTGTGAATGCCCCGTCTGTGTCTGTCTTGGAAAAAGGGAAAGGATGAAAGATGCCTTGTTTTGCTGGTACTTAGAAAGCCTAGAGCCTCTTCTGATTTAAGATTGCCAGAACACCTGAAAATGGGGAGCAAGCCGGCCGCCATCCTTGTATGCGCAGGCGCAAATGGAGCTGCCCCTGGCCGTAGGCCAGTAGATCACAATACTGCAGCCTGGAACGTTGGCTAGCGCCAAACCCAGAGGCTGAGGCAGGGGGTGGGACACCACCTGCCATCGGAGCGCTGATTGGCTGCTAGTACTCCCTGCTGGTATGATTGGCTGTTGGAGCAGCGTGCCTGACGCATTAGCGTCAGCACGTGCAGCCGTTTAAGTGCAGTTCGCGTGCCTGCGAGGACCAAACAAGCAAGAGCCACGAGCAGAGAGGTGGGTTGGCTGGCGGCCTTCCCTCGAGGGTTTGCAGGCCTGTAGTCCTTGGACTTCAGGCCAAATAAAGAGTGAGTGAGGCAGGTAGGGTTTGAGGTCGGCCTTGGTGGTTCTCCTCTTTCCCGCCAGAGCTCTAAAACCTGCAGTTGACGGGGTAAGCAAAGGCTAGGCTTGAGGCCTACAGCGGAAGAGGTGGGGGAGCCTTTGGCACAGAGCCTATGGGGCCTTCTTCGCTGAGATAAGCAAGTTGGGCTTTGTTGGGGGCACTTTGAGCCGCATACTTCTCTACCCTGTCAGTCTCCAGTCGTTCTTTCCTACAAACTGCCCCTCTCCAACAAAACTTGGAAACTGAATGTCTTACCTGCCTTGGAAGCCCAGGCAGAAAGCATACACAGAGAAAACCTTGAATAGTATGCAGTACCCCATTCCCCCTTCTTTATAGCCCATGAGCCCTGTGGGAGATCCTTTGAAGGAGGAACAGATTTGGGGGAAAAAAAAGACATAAGCGTCTGCTGGATGTGGCTATTGCTAGAATGACTGGGTAAGTGATTCAGTCTTTCAAAGATAAAAAGGGTGGATAGATATATATAAATGCCATGCCTAGGTAGGAAGACCTTGCTCCTCTTTTTGTTGCAAAAACCACCTGAGAGAATTACCTTGCTCCTCTTTTTTTGCAAAAACCACCTGAGAGGATTAGCAGTAGTTGATAGTTGAATAGATGTTAGTGTTTGTGTGTGGTTATATGAAGAGGATTAAAATTGTGGCCTTCTGTTTTGTTTGCCTTGTTACTGAGTTACATTAAATATAGAAAATTTTGATGTAATCAAGACCAAAGGTACATGTTTTTAAAATACAAATACAGCCTGAAGCCACCATGGGAGATGAAGATTGGGAAGCAGAAATTGTCAAACCTCATGTGTCTTCCTACGTTCCTGTATTTGAGAAGGTAATACTTTTTTTTGTGTGTGTCTGTGGTACTAGAAATCAAATTCACAGCCTGGAATGTGCTAGCCAAGTGCTATGGCTTTTTATCAAAGGTCACAATGGAATTGATGGGAATATCCTAAATTATAGTTTATCCCCATGTGACTGTTACTTTAATGGGGAATGAGAAGCAGGATAAACCTCAGAACACGTTAATGTGTTTATGGTAATTTGGTAATTAAAAGTTGAAACAGATGTAACATTCGCAATGTAATTTAAATCTCAGTAATTGAGGACATACAGGTGAAAGCAAGCTTGTACAAACATGGTTAAAAGTTTCAGGGCCACTTGTGAAAAGAAGTGAAAATAATTTGATTCTGGATGATATTTTGAATTCTGAAAATTGTTTTTTAAAAATTATTATTATTATTTTTTAATGGCTGGCTCAGCCTGCCCTGAGGGCAGGGCTGGCGCAGCATGTGGTGCCAGGGATCGAACCACGGTCCCTGCAGCTGCCTAAGCTTTCCTACACAGGCGCTTTAGACCACTGAGCCATCCTGCCAGGCCCTGAAAATTGTTTTTATGGTAGGAGAGCTCTCAAGATTATGAGGCTAATTCAGTGGTATTATCAACTTGATGTACCCCAAATCATCAGATCTTTTTTCCTAAGTGACGCTTCTGGAAAAAGGGCAAAAGAATGGCTTTTGAGGTTTCACTTCTAACTTAAAATCCAATAGAGTATACTTTAGGAGATAATATATTTTAAGGGACTATCTTCTGTAGAAATGTTATTTACTTGACAATGCCTCCTAAAGGTTTTCCTTTTTAAAAATTTTCAGTTTGTATGTCATTGAATCCTGATGTTTTCTAAGTGATGCCTTTGTGGAAATCCTTATTTTACATTAAAAATACAAAATATGCAGGGTGACAAGAACTGTGGACTAATGAGTGGGATTGTGAGTCCTACATGCTGGAGTTAGTGGCCAATGGCACAGGAACAAAAACTATTTCAGATACTAAGAGACCTCTCTGTTGAAACACAGAAGCAGTAATTTTATTACATAATTTCCTTATTTAAAAAGCATCGTAAGGGGCTGGGGAGATAGCTCCATGGCACAAGTGCCTGCTGGGCAAGTGCAAGGTTGTGAGTTCGAGCCCTGGTCCTGCAAAAAATAAAATAAAATAAAATAAATAAATAAATAAAAAGCATTGTAAACTGGGGTCATTGGTGCATATCTATAATTCTGGTACTTTGGAAGGCTGAGGCAAGAGGATTGCAAGTTCAAGCCCAGCCTAAGAAATCTAGAAACACTCAAAATAAGTAAAAAGTGTGGGAATGTTGCTTGGTATAAAGGCTCTATTTAGGCTTTAGTACTGAAAACCAGAACTAAGCCACTTTCAATGCAGAGATGAGGACAGAAGCTCCGTCAGAATTGCTTTTAGGAAATATGGGATATGAGAAATCAGGAAGCAGCTGTAGATCATTTGTCCTGTTTACAGAGAGGCAGAGAAACAGTTCAGTAGCTGGTAGGGAAGGTGATGTTTGTTTTTTGGGGGTTAATAAAGATTAAGAATTTTTTCTTTAACAAATCTTGAAAATAATTTCAAATTTGTGGAAAATTTGTAAGAATTACAATAGCACTAAGATCTTCTATGAACATTTTATTTTATTTATAATCTCTTTCTGTATTTCTGTATTTATACCTCTGTAAGGTCTAAATATGTTAACGATGGAACATTGTAAAATTTTGATTTTTCACAATTTGCCTTGAAACTTGTGAGGTCAGTGTATGTGGGATGTTATATGGCACATCTTTATCATTTGTCAGTTTTACAGCACATTTAAAGCTGGCCTTTTTTGGCTCTGTTTACTCAGCAGAATTTTGACCACTAGAAACAAAAATGTTTTCAGAATTTCACTGTATAGAAGAATGGACTATTGTTCTTTATCTTAATGTCTGGCAGAAATAAATTGGACTTTTTTTTCCTGTTGCATTTATTAAACACCCAAGCCATTTTATGGGTGCTATTGTACTCTTGCCCTTAAAGACAATCAGAAAAATACTTGAATGACTTTTGAGCCTCATAAAAGTGCAATAGCTTAAAAAGTTATTTGATGTCTTGTGTGGAAGATTTTTTTCAGAAAATAAACATTTTTAGAAGATATATATATATATATAAATATATATATATATATGTATATATAAATATATATATATAAAAGCTGTGCACCATAGTGTAGATCCCTTCCAGATTTTCTTTGAAGGAAGATTGTGACTGTTCTGATGTAGTCAGTTAACTAAAATATCTATGGTAGGTCACCTTTCATTTTTATATTGTTGACTTCTGATTTTCATTTGCATGAGTAGGTAGGTTTTTCCCTTATTAGAGGAGCTTTATGGAGGAGGACATAAAAGTGGTTAATGATATAAGGATACCATTAGATTTATATTTATTTATCAGGGCCAGGGAGATAGTTCAGGAGCACAAGTGCCTGACTGGCAAGTGCAAGGTCCTGAGTTCGATTCCTGGTTCCACAAAAAGATTTATATATATATATATATATATATATATATATATATATATATATATATATATATATATATATATATATATATTTTTTTTTTTTTATGGCTGGCTCAGCCTGCCCTGAGGGTGGGGCTGGTGCAGCATGTGGTACCCTGGATTGAACTGTGGTTCCTGCAGTTGCCTAAGTTTGCCTTAGCAGGTGCTTTAGACCGCTGAACCATCTTGCTGGCCCTACCATTCGATTTAGATTTGAGGAAAAGGACTGAAATCATTTTTAATCCAAAAAGGTCTTGAAAATGTTGAAAGTTCCCAAAGTTAACTTGACATACAGCTATTGATTTTATAACAAAAGTAATTTTTCAGCCGGGCGTGGTGGCGCACGCCCGTAATCCCAGCACTTGGGAGGCTGAGGCAGGAGGATCGGTGCGAGTTCGAGACCAGCCTGGGCTACAAAAGTGAGTTCAAGGCCATCCTGAACTGCATAGTGAGACCCTGTCTCAAAAAGACAAAAAAAAAAAAAAAAGTAATTTTTCTAAGTCTAACCATACCACTGCCATGGTGATGCATGTTCAATAGCAAATAATTTTATTTGAGATGAAAGTAGGAAAAATGGAATGGACTCTAGATCTTTGGGGACAATCTTGAATTACTGCTCAGACAAATTTAATTGAAATTAACCATGAATATTCTCATCTATAGCTGACTGGAAAATTTTTAAATTTGTTTTTTGTAGTGTTTTACTTTTTTTGAGACAAGGCTGTACTACATAGCTCAGGTTGGCCTCAAATTCAGTCATCTTTTCTTGGTTTCTCAAGTGCTGTGATTATAGGCATGCACAACGGTGCCTGGATCAAGTAAATTTCCTTGCAGTAGAAACTGTCACCCACTAATTTCATTCTGCATTCTACTTGTCTGTAGAGCATTGATGAGTATTTTGTAAAAAACACTGAATTCTGAAAATACAGTATATTAACGTGGATTGATTTATCTACATACTCCTTTTGTCAGATTTTACTATTATTTTTTAATGGCAGCAAAATCTTACTAAGGTAGGAAAAGAAACAGCCACTGCAGAGTTTGAGCCAAGTAAAAGGAAAAGAAGTACATTCTGCAGCAATGATGGTGAAGCTTTTAGAGATTTCAATGATAGAATCACCCTGCTGCACCACATGCCATAGGTTCATTGTTTCTGTGTCATAGCATAAGGGTGGACTATTGTGAAGAGGTGTGATAGCCTCAGAGTTTATTTATATAATAGTTGATTATACTTTTCAAGTATGTGGGTGATTTAAGTGACTAAATTTTTAAGTCAGGTTTCAGAAAACCCTTTATGTAAAGTGCCAAATAGTAAATAATGTAGATTTTGCAGAACCTTACAGTCTCAACCCACAATTTTGCTGTTGTAGTGTAAGATTAACCACAGGCATATATAGGTGAAAGAGGATGGCTGAACTCATGTAAAAACATTTACAGAAATGACTGGCCCACATCAATTTGGTTCATGGCTATACTATTTTAAGTGCTTTATTAAATATGTTTTACTTCAGTGCTAAAGTGAATGTGTCTTGGGATAAATGATTTACAAAACCTTATTGTGTACCACTAATTTGTCTTGAACTAAGCTCAATTGTTACACAACATCCTTTCATCCATAATGTTGACTTCTATGGTTTTAATTATCTGTAGTCAGCCATAGTCCAAAAATATTAGGTCTTTTTTGTCTTGGACCATGGAGAGTATAGAAGAAAAATAAGGTTTCTGCTGTGCCAGAAACCCTTAAGAAAAAGTGAAGGCATTTTGCAGAGTTGAAGATAAAGTGCCTGAGAAAGAAGTCTGCCCAGAAAACTCTTCGCAAGGCAAGGAGGACGCTCATCTAGGCAAAAGCCAGGCACTATCATAAGGAGTACAGACAGATGTATGGAACTGAGATCTGAATGGCTAGTATGGTGAGAAAAGTTGGCAACTATTATGTCCCTGCAGAGCCCAAACTGGCATTGGTCATCCGGATCAGAGGTATCAGTGGTATGAACCCAAGGTCTGCAAGATATTACAGCTTCTTCGCCAAATCTTCAGTGGCACCTTTGTTAAGTTCAACAAGGCTTCAATGAACATGCTGAGAATTGTGGAGCCATACATTGCATGGGGGTGCCCAAACTTGAAGTCAGTAAATCAGTATATGTGTGGCTATGACAAAATCAGTAAGTGAATTATTCACTGATTGCCTGATATCTTGGTAAATATGGTATCATCTGCATGGAGGATCTGATTCATAAGATGTATACTATTGAAAACACTTCAAAGAGGCAAATAACTTCCTATGGCCATTCACGTTACCATCTCCATGAGGTGGAATGAAGAAAAAGACCATTTTATGGAAGGTGGAGATGCTGGAAATAGGGAAGACCAGATCAGCAAGCTTATTGGAAGGATGAACTAAGGTGTTTACCATGGTGTTTTTATGATTTGCTCAGTTAATAAAGTATCTGCTTCCAACTGAAAAAACCAAACAAAAATATTATGTTGAAAATTAAGGTAAGTCATCTCCTTTCTGGTATACTCAAGATGTTTTTTTTTTTTTTTTTTTTTTTTTTTTTTTTTTTTTGTCTTTTTGAGACAGGGTCTCACTATGCAGTTGAGGTTGGCCTTGAGCTCACTTTTGTAGCCCAGGCTGGTCTCGAACTCGCACCTATCCTCCTGCCTCAGCCTCCCGAGTGCTGGGATTACAGGCGTGTGCCACCACGCCCGGCAATTCAAGATGTAAATGTTACCTACTTGATATTGTCATAGGTTGATGATACAGGATTACGTGAAGTAACTGATTTTCCTGAGAGGTTGTCAGAAGGTTAGTAGTAGCCTAATGCTATAACACAGTGTCTGTGTCATTCACCATCTTATCACGGAGACATTGCATCATGTCACATCCTCACAAGAATGCTAAGTATAGTATAATAAGATATTTTGAGAGAACAAATTTACATTAAGTGCATACTATAACTTTGTATTTGATTATTGATTATTATCTCTTACTGTGCCTAATTTATAAACTATCATAGCTGTGTGTAGGAAAAAAAGTGTGTATGTCTGTGTACATGTGTATGCCATAGTTTTGGACATCCCGTATATATCTTAGACCTTAGTCCCTTATGGAAAAGAAGCAATTACTGTAAGTTTTTCCTCTTTAAGAGATGACACATTTTTATTATTAAAGATAAATGTTGGATCTTTTCCTTTTACAGGATAAATATTCTTCTGGAGCAGATGGAGACACTATTAACAGAACTTCAGCTTCATCAGGTATGTATCAAGGTAAGAATATAAAACTTTTAATTTAATTTATATTTAAATTTTTTTTTTTAGTCTTTATTTGGTACAAGGTCTCACTATGCAGCTCGGACTCGTAGTGATCCTTCTGTTTCAGCCTCCTCAGCATTAGGCTTACAGGCATGTGACACTATGCCAGGTTTTGGGGGCTGACACAGTACACCTAGGGTCCCTGGCCTGGCTGGCATGGAGTATTGGTATTCAAACCTGGATCCTCAAGCCTGCCAGACAGGTGCTTAGACTGCTATGTTATCTCTCCAGCCCTACTTATTTTTTTGAGACAGAGTTTCACTAAGAGTGCAGGCTGACCTTGAACTCTCTCATGTAGCCCAGGCTGGCATTAAACTCACAGTGATCCTCCTGCCTTGGTCGCCTGATTGTTGAATTACAGATGGGCATTACCATGCTTGGCTGAAACTCATTATAGGTTAGGAATTTTCATCTAGCACATGAGTATCAGATTGATGTGTGGTGGTGGTGATGGTGGTAATGGTCTGTGAATGAAATTAAGAGTCTCATGTAGATTAGGAAAATTCTCTGCTGCAGACTTCATCTCAAGCACATCATAGACATAAAGGTACTTAAACAAATTTCCTAGTGGAAATCATTCTATTGTGGTTATTTTGAGTTATGGCACTTCAAGCTAGAATAGGGGAAATAAGAAAAAATATGATATTATACTGTCTTACTTGATTTAGTGAGTTTCTATAAAACTTGTACCTAATTTAGAAATTATAAAAACAGCTTATAGGTTCTTAGGGTATTTTGGGGGTTTCTGACAGAATAGAATGTTGGATTGCGATGTCAATGCAGGTTCCACAGATGGTAATAAACTAACATTATCAGGATATGATGCTTATGTTTGAGATCAGCAAATTTAGGAAGGACTTAGGAGTAAGATAAATGAGTGTCAAAATAAAGAAGCCCCTTCTTGCTTTCCTCTAACCCCTTTTTGTACCGTTTCCACTGAAACTTCCCTGTCTATCTCCACTTGGTTCCACTGGAGTTGTCCAACTCTAATCTGTAGAGTTGTTATGGATAGAAGTGGTAGGACTTGGGCTAGAAAATTAGCTTCTATGCAGTAATCTTTGATTTTAGTGAAGTTAAAAGCAGGCTGAAATGTGATTGCTATTATATTGAAAGGAGTTTCTGTGGTAAAATATGCATAATATTTACTTTTTAAACCACTTTTAAATTTGTGCAGATTTATAATACGGAATCATTCTTTTTGGAGAATTGGTACATACATATAACATATCTTAGTTATTTTTATTCCTTTACACTGCTTTTGATCCCTATCTTCATTTTCAAGAGTGCCTTCTAGTTTCCTGTATTCCCTCCTTTATTCACATATAGTTTAGGTTTCTCATATAGAAAATATGACATTTAATTTTCTGAATGTCTTACTTTGAGTGTGGTTTCCAGTTCCATCCGTTTACCTGAAAATGGCATTTCATCTTTTTCTATGACTATTTTTATTGTCTCCATATGTCACATTTTCTTAATTTGTTCATCCATTGACAAGTATCTAGTCTGTTTCTGTAGTTCTTCTTTGAATTGCATGTAGTTATGTGCATTTCAATATCATATGCTGTTTTAATTGTTTTGGGCATATATCCAGAAATGGTATACCTGGGTCAAATGCTTCAAGAGTGTATGATGCTAGGATTAAGTGTTCTGACCTGCTTTTGCTGCTTTCTGATTGTTGTGCGATATCCTTCTTCCCTGCCACCCTCCCTCGTAGCCAACTGATGATGGCCTGAAAAGTGGACCAAAATAAACTTTCCTCCTTTAACTTTAGGTGTTGGGCATTTTGTCTGAACACTGAGAAAAGTATTTAAGAGAAGTACATTTGCAACACCTCAATGAGTAAAGGATATTTTAGTCTGTTTTATTGGTTCTAAAATGACTTGCCATTTCTTTTTTTGTGGGGAAATGTGAGAAGTATAATTTATTCCACATTGAAAGAAATGATCTTCTAAAAACTTCTACATTTAAAAGCATACACAAAGAGGAGCGGTGGTTGTGGGGTAGAGCATACACACGGCCCGACGTTCAACTCCCCAAAAAACAATTCCAGAATCAGCCACGTTGTGAGAATGAGTTCAAAGATGGGAGGAATCAGTCAATACTGAGTTCACAAATGTGAGAGTTGTAAATTGCTCAACAGGCACCAGAATTGTTCTTTCCCTCTTACAGAGCAGGGCATATTATGTTTTATAGTTTATGAACTTCTTCTAGAGTTCGGGGGAGAAGCTGCACTCCTAGAAATAAAAGTACCAAGGGTTCATATCTGAAAAACTTGGAGAATGTGGATTTTGTGGACTGACTTATCAAGGGACTCGGATTTTTTGTTGTTTCATTTTCTCTGTCATTGAATCCAGTTCCTCTTCCTTTATTTCCCTTTGTGCATTCAATTTCTTGTTTTTAATTTTCTTGGCATGAGTCTGGTCAGATTCTTCTTGCCTCAGATCCGCCTGTCTTACAGCCTAGGGCATTGACCCATGAAGCAGCTATTTCACATAATAAGCTCTCAAATAATGGCTCCTGGGCATGGGGACACTTCCATACTGGTGCTTATTATGCTTTGCAGTTCAATCAGAGGTTGAATGCAAGAGCAGTGCTGAGCAGCATGGTGTGTCAGCTTGCAAATCACTCATTTCTGTGTTGACAGAGTGCTTGGCTCCATGAGGATACATTTTCACTGAGTTGGTCAAAAGTTCCCACTGCTAGAAATAGCAATAATCTGGCTTCTTCATCAGTGGTCATAGCAGACTGGACTTTCTTCATTGGTCAGAATCTCCTTTGCCTTCTCTAGTTTTTGGAAAGTTTCCACTAGTTAAGCTTTAGTTTCCTAAATGAAAAAATGTGTCATAACAGTGAGGGCCTGATGCAGTTTATTCACTCCCTGTACTTGGTTCCATTGATGGGTCAGGCACTGTTTGAGGTACTGATGACACAGAGGCAAAAAATAAGATATTAGTAGGAGAGTAAGAAATTTACACACACTGAAAAAATACATTTTTATCTACAAGGAAGAAAACTTTACCTTCCACATTATTGATAGGGCAAGATAGTGACCAAGCAAGAGATGTAGTATAAGCAAAGATTCGTAAGGCAGAAACACACACAGTGATTGACCAGAGGAGGCTTGAGGATACAGGGCAGGGGAAGAAGGATCAAGGATGAGGTCATACAATGGAAAAGGTCCCAGTCATCCAGTACTGTCAGTGTCAAGGTGAGAACTCTAGTCTCTTTTATTTATTTATTTATTTTGCCATTAGAGCCATTGAAAGACTTGCGTGCATTAAATACCACTGTAGGTGCTCATAAGCAGCAGCTTTGTTACTGATCAATTTTTCTTGATGACATACAATAGAAGTCTCTCTTTGCCCTATTGCAAACACTTCCAAAGTCTCTTCTGCACACCAGGTAAGTCAAACTTTCTGTAAAGCATGACACCAACTCAGTATGTACAAGTCAGTTATGTATCTACACATAAGAAGTAAGCAATCTGAAAGTGAACTGAAGGAGACAGTTACATTCTCCAACATAAAAAAATACATAGGAAAAATTGTTAGTAGAAGTGCAAGACGTACCCTAAAAACTGCACAATATTTTAAAAGAAGTGAAAAAGACAACAGTGGAAAAATACACATTTCTGTATTAGAAGACTCAGTATTGTTAAAATGTTAATATGCTCCAAGCTTATCTACAGAAGTTTGATCAAAATTGTCATTGTTTGTTAAGAGTAGGAAAATGTTCTGGGGAATAGCACCAGGGAAGGGCCAGCAAGGTGGCTCAGTGGTCTAAAATGCTTGCTTAGGCAAACTTAGACAACCACAGGGACCATGGTTGGATCCCCAGCACCACATGCTGCGCCATCCCCGCCGCCAGTGCTGGCTGAGCTGGCCATAATGTGTGTGTGTGTGTGTGTGTGTGTGTGTGTGTGTGTGTGTGTATACATGTATGTATGTAGAATAGCACCAGGGAATAGAAGTAGCTCTTGAGAGACAGGAGGGGTCCTAAATGGGTTGCCAACTTGTCATCATTTCTTTTAAAAACAATTAATTAATTTGGTATAGGGTCTCGCTATGCAGTTCCTACTCTTAGTGATCCTCCTGTCTCGGTCTCCTCAGTGCTGGGATTACAGGCATGTGCTACCATGCCTGGGGTTCTGGATCCAGCTCAGCATGTGGTAATGGGGATCGAATTTGGGTCCTTGAGCTTGCCAAGCAGGTGCTTAGACCACTGAGCTCTCTCCTGAGCCCTTCTTGTATACTTTAAATCATCTCAAGATTGCTTGTAATAGCTAACACAATTTAAGTGCTCTATGGTATTGCTTAGGAAATGATGATAAGAAAAAAATTTGTATTCAGTATAGGCACAGTGTTTTCACAGATACTTTTTAGTCTGTAATTGGTGTGAAACCTGAGGATTACAGAGAGGTACTATATATGTTTTTAAGTAGTGAGTGGTGTTGAACTATGCTATGATTTTTAACAGTGGAGAAAATGAAATAAGTTTTCTTTTTCATCTGTTAATGTTCCAGTTACTTTTTGAAGTGTTCTAATATTAAAATACCTTTCCATGCTTGGATAAAATCAACTTAATTGTAATATTTTATCTTTTGAATTGAGACTGGCTTGTCAATATTTTGGAATTTTCTGTTAGTAACAGGTTTATAGTTTTCTTTTGTTTTATCCAGGTTATGTGAAGCTTGTAGAATGAGTTGGTGAATAGTTTTCTGTTTCCTAGATTTATATGACATGGAATAATTTGTTCTTTGAGAGTGTTAGAACTTGTGTGTAAAACAGTCTGTAGACCTGGTACAGATATTTACATTCTAATCCAGTTTCTGTAGTACGGATCTTTTTGTTTTTTGAATTTTAGAGACATATTTCTGAAATGAGTACATAGCATAGAATTAATAATAGATATCACATTATAAATAATTTACAAACTTAAATGAATGTTGACAGGAAAATTGTTGGAGGAAAGGTGCCCTCAAACCCACACAAGACCACACTTATGTTAGCTGGCATGAAAGGAGCAGTTTATTGACAACTAGCATGTGCCTGGCTGCTCAGAGGACTTGAACAGCAGCGATGGCTGGGGAAGCAGGGTCTTTATAGGGTAGAGAATAGAGGAAGGTGAGTCATAAAGTGTCCTTAAAAAAAAAAAGTGTCCTTAGCTGGGCCAGACTGTTTTGGGCAGGTAGAAATGGGGAAGGGGAGTCATCAAGTGTCCTTTGCTGGACTACGGTTTTCTGGGTGGGCAGGAATGGGGAAGCAGAGTTATCAAGTGTCCCTGGCTAGGCCAGGATGTCTTAGGCACAGAATATAGTGTCCTTGAGGCAAACTGAAACAAAGCTATATGCATAATCATCCAGGCACAGACAGTCAAGGTTGCCACACAGTGTGGTTGGCGCATCCCGGAACATTCGAAGTGGTGTGTGTGGAGGGGCTGGCAAGATGGTTTAGTGGTCAAAAGTGCCTGCTAAGGAAAGCTTAAGCAACTGCAGGGAGTGCAGTTCAGTCCCCAGCACCACATGCTGCACCAGCCCCAAACTCTAGGGCAGGCTGAGCCAGCCATTAGAAAAAAAAAAGGTTTGGGGGCCTGGCAGGGTGGCTGCAGGGACCGCAGTTTGATCACCGGCACCACATGCTGCGCCAGCCCTGCCCTGAGGGCAGGCTGAGCCGGCCATAAAAATAAACAAACAAAAGTTCTGAAACAAGAAAAAAAAATTCTAAAAAAAAAAAAAGTGGTTTGGGGGAAGGGCACCCATGACTGGGTACCTTAACAAATATAGCAATAAAGATTGTGTAAAATAAAAATGAAAGAATTTACAGATCAGTCATATAATAGTTCACTCTGCCAAAATCAAGAAACTTATGTTCATATAATTAGAAAGTTGAAAGGGGCAGGCATAAATAAAGATATAAAATTTCTGAATTTAGTTGAAATTATAGCACATTTCCAAGAAAAATGAACCTTTTGCACAAGAAGTTTGAATAAAATCATACCAATGTACACAAAAATGAAGTTGTCCAAAACTAATTGTAAAGAAAAAATCATCAAAGCATGTATATATATGTATATATGTGCATGCTATTGAACAAAATTAAATAGCATCCTATTCCACATTAGGAAAAAAAGTAACAAGTGTGTAAGAAACTAGACTAACTCAAAGGACTGAAAAAAAGACCTTTGTGTGTGTGTAAAAGACAAGGAAGAACTAACATAGAGTCAATGGAAAATGGAAATACACTTTTTAAGGTTTGTAATATTAGGAGAAAATATGTCTTTTTTTCATGTCATCTTATAAACAGATTGTAAGTCAGTGATACAGTATAAATCTTACATAGCAATATTAAACAACATTCAGATACTTAAATATTAATTCAGAATTAAATATTTCAAAACAATTCAACTAAGAAAAATTTTTCATGGTAGTAAAGAGTTACTAAGAATGAAACATAATATAAATATTGGAATGACAAAAATATGATTGACAATTCTAACAGTTTGGAGGTAGGATATTACACAAAGTTCTCGTATGTCATGGGCATAGACAGTGTCCATGTTGCTTACCAATGGCCAGGTGTCACTTGTGGGACTGAGCTACTGCTATTTCCTTGATATCCACCTTGTAGATCCAGCCACAGTGATAACCCATAGGGTGCAGGAGAAGTCCATTTGTAGAGTATGACGATGGAAATATTTTGCTGCTGTGTACAAAAGAATAGTTGAAAGACTGCTTTTGTATACCTCTTTTTCTCCTGTGTTTAATTGTTTTCCCTATTTGGAGGGTTCTTTGCGTTCTCCTTCATTCAGTTCTGGTCATCTTGTTTTCTGTGTAGATTATCTTTTAGTAGTCTGTGTAAGGTTGAGTTTGTCATCATGAAATTCTTTAGTTCTTTGTCATGGAAGTATTCATTTCTTCATTGAACTTGAAAGATAGTTTTGTAGGGTATATCAGTCTGGGCTGGAATTTGTTTTCTTGCAAGACTTCAAGTACTTTGCTCCATTCTCTTTTTGACTTGATGGTCTATGAAGAAAAATCTGCCGACATTCTGATGGTTTTTCCTTTAAGTGTGATCTGTTTCTTTTCTCTAGTGGCTTTTAGTAAACTGTTTGTGTGCTTAACTTCTGGGGTCTTGATTATTATATGTCTGGGTGTGGTTTTAATTGGGTTGATGTTATTTGGAGTTCTGTATGCTTCAGTTTTCTGAATGTCAAATTATTTCCCCATATTTGGGAAGTTTTCTGCTATTACTTTTGCCCATATTCTTTTTATGTCATTTGTATTGACTCCTTCTTTCTCATTGATGCCTATTAGTCTCCTGGTGTTCATCTTTACATCATCTTGCAGGCGTTGAATTATTTTTTTCTTGCATTCTAGTTGTTATTAAGAGATCTTTTCTTACCTTTTCACTAGCTACAATGGTGTCTTTACGGTCTGAAAGACTATTTTCACTTTCATTGAAATGGTCCTGCCAGCTTGTGATTGAGGTTTGTTTTAAGTTCCTGTATAGCACTTTGAATCTGCTTCATGCATCCTATTTCTTTCCTATATTGGTCATTCAAGGATTCCATCAATTTTCTGTTCTCTATTTTTTTAATCAGTGTCTTTTTTAGGAGCATTTAGTATTTCTTTCATTACAGTTATCATTTCTTTTTTTACTTGAAAAATTATTTCTGATCTAATTTCTTCTGTACCTTTCTGAAGTTGTTTCTTTACTTCAGATGCTATTATTTACGGCATATTATTTACGGCATTTGATTCCCTATTTCTTCTATGCTATTGTCTCCTGCATTTGTTGTGGGTGGACTTGGGGCCTGAGAATGCATTTTACTCCTTCTCTTTTGTCATTTTGTAGAGCACTATTTTCTCACCTTTGGTGAGAACTTTGGTGCAGTTAATTACCTTAGTACCAGGTCTGAATCTATCAAGTTCAAACTCATCCAGGTGGGTGTGGTTTAGATCTGACTGCTGTGCTCCACTTCTTCCTGCTGCAACCCTTGGAGATAAGCCTGCGGTGCCACTCTGGGAAGCTGTTCTGATACTGGGTCAGCTAGGTGGATAGATATTGCCTCTATCCTCTTTGCGGGGAGTTCTGATGCTAGTTCTACACGGGACATACCAGGCCTGGGCTCTGGGTTGAATGAGGATCTGGCAGGCACTGGTTCCTCTCACTTATACACTGGGCCTGAATGCTTGGTTGAATGAGGATCTGGTGAGTCTGGGACTGGCTCATTTATACACCAGGCCTGGGTTCTGGGTCAGATGAGGATCTGGAGGACCCCATAACAATCTTTTAAAATTGTCTTCAGAGATAATTTTGATGTGTTTATTTCTCTGGGAAGTTCTTTTTATTTCTTTCAGAGTTTTAAAGTCAGTAGCATAAAGTTGGCCACAGAAATTCTTTAGTCCTTTTAATTTTCTTTTAGGAGATTTTAAAAGTTCTTAGTGCTGCTTTTTTTGTACCTTATCTATCTGTTCTTTCCCCTGCCCTTCTTTGTTCTAGAGATTTGTTACTTTAGCAAATTTCATTTATCTTTTTAGAGAACCAGTTCTGGTTTTGTTGATTTATTCTATCAAATATTCTCTTCTCATTTTATTAATTTCTGCTTCATATTTTCTCCATTTGCATGATATATGTTGTTTTTTTCCTAGTGTTTTTAACTACTTGAGATGGATTTTTAAGATGTGAATTTTTTATATATAATGGAGTACTACTGTGCCATAAATAAGGATCACCTCGAGACATTTCTTGCTAAATGGATAGACCTCGAGACCATACTCTTTTTTTTTGTGGGACTGGGGTTCAAACTCACGACCTTGCACTTGCCCAGCAGGCACTTGTGCCTCGGAGCCATCTCCCCAGCTCTCGAGACCATACTCTTAAATGGAATAAATGAGACAACATGTGTAAATATTGCATTGTTTTACTGGTGTGAGAAACTGAAAGTATAACCAAATTGTACAAGAGATAGGGTAAAATGGGAAGAAATTGTTAAAAAGGAAAGGGAAACTGGTAGAAGGGAGGAGTTAAGGAAGGAAGGGAAAAGAAAAAATGAGATCTCAGCACTGTAGAGTGTGGTTTGTATTTATTATCTATATCCTGTACTGTTCATAGCACTAGCAATCTTGTGGTAAATTTACAGTTTTTTAGAGGTCAGATTTAGTCATTTTAATTTTTTGGGACCTCTTTGTCTTTGTAGTCTTTTTCTTTTTTTCTGTGCTGTCTTTCTTATTTCTACATAAAATTCCTGCTTTGCTGTATGTGGCATGTTGAAAGGGTTAAAATTTGTATGCTTCCTAGATACTTCTTACTGACTTTCTGAAAACATTTATTTTAGAGCTAGATGATAGACCTGCTCAACAAGATCATTTCCTGAGGAGTCACTTTGCCTCTGGGAGGAATTTGGGAAATTCAGGTATGTATATTAGTCTTTCCTTCATTTGAGTTGTCGAGTGATGCAGTAGAGGCTTTTGGTCAGAGCAAAGTCTTTCTCTCTACCCTACTCCTCATCCTCCATAGTGGGGGTTGAGCCCAGGGACCTCACATTGAGCTGTGTCCCCAGCCCTTCTAAAATCCATTCATCCATTGTGGTCCTGGGGATCTAACCCAGGACCTTTGTACTAAGCTACTTCTCCAGCCACTTTTTTTTTTTTTTAAGTTTTTAAAACAACTTTTTATGTGGAGAGAGGGTTTCACTAAGTTACTAAGTTGCTCAGGTAAGAAGACAGGGTCTCCTTAAGTGGCCTGGTTGGGCTCAAACTTACAGTCCTCTGCCACAGACTTCTAGAGTGGTAAGGTTAAGTTGAGTGCCACTGTGCCTAGTTTTAGGTCTTATAAGTCAGTGTGCTAGGTTTTGTTGGGGTAATGAGTTCATCATTTTTCCTTTTTTGGGACAGTGACATGGTTAAGACAGGCTGCTTGGAGTAGATGCATTGATTGGACAGGTCCTTTACCTATTTCTTAATATATCATTGATTTTTTTTTTTTTTTGTGTGTGTGTGTACTCAAACTCAGGGCCTTGTGCTTGCCAGGTAGGTGCTGAGTCAGCAAACTACATCCCCAGCCCTGATTTCTAGCAGTTGAAATGGGAACATGTTTGTAAAAACTTTAGAGATTAGGATGAGAAGGAGCTCTTTTTTTTTGATATTTATATTTCAAGGAAAGGCAACAGGAAGCATTTCTTTAGTCCATTGATACTGAATTTACAAGATTATTTTCATAGGGTTGGGTTTTTAAATGTCACTTTTCAAACTACTAGGTGCTTCAGGCATGCAGTTGATTAGCATCTGATACTTGTATAGCAGCTACCAGGATTTTCTTCACCAGATAGTGGCACATCAAAATATCTTCCTTCAGTCCATTTTTCAGACTTGTAGGAGTCCTTTTTAGGTCCTCATTTTGACCCGAGAAGTCAGTATTTGTAATCCCAAAGTTATGTCATTGGAATCTCACCAAAGTAATTCCAATCTACCACTTCCTATGCAACCCACAGTGAAAGTAAAGACACTAAAACATATTTATAACTATTGGGGAGTAAAGGGGCTCTAAGTCCAGCCACAAAGATGGTTCTCTGGAACAAAGAGAGCAATTCAAGGCCTGACCCAGCTTTATTCATTGGAGGAGTGGCTTGAGGAGGAATGACTGAGAATTGTGGGAGGGAGGTGAGTACTGTGAGCTGAGCTAGGTAGGAGGCCTACATTTACCTCTGCCACTTGCAGAGAAATATCCAAAGAGAGTAATCTACATAGGGCTATTCACATAGTATCTAATGTTTTGGGTAGTCTGGTACTTCAGGTTTGATGTAATCTTTCAAGTCCCAGAAGGTCATAGCCTCTGTCCTGAGGCTTCCTAGCTGGCAGTGTGGAGCATTAGCTCTTCGACCTGTCTTGACGTGGCTCATGTTAAGAAGCTGCAGGTGTAGGTTACCAGAGAGACATGCACCAACACCTCAGCTAGACCAATATACATTGCTTGAGGCCAATTGAGAGGATAAACAAAAGTCCAGCTCTTACATATCAATACAAGGAAATAGGGCCAGACTCAGTCAAAGTAGAGACAGTTGCTCTTCCTTCAAGGAAGCTGGTCAGGTGGTCCTCCACAAGACTTGGATTGCTGAAAATATTCTACATTTTTTTTTTTTATTATGGTGCATCATTATTTGAACTTTTAAGTTAAATTTATTTGAAATCTATTTCTCTTAAAACTCATAAAAAAACTCCTATATTTATTTTTTTGGAAAACCTTATTGGTATTACCATTTATTTTTATCATAGTAATGCAAAGGTTGATGTGTAGTATTGCATTAGACATTTAGAAATCTTTACTTAGATACAATTAACATAAATTTGAATTTTATGCTTGGACATATTCCTGCTATTTTACATAATTAACTTTTCAAATATTTTGTTTTTAAAGTTTTCATAGTAAGTAGGATTATTGCTTGTTTGGCCAGTGTAATTGTGCTAAGTGATACATATAGATTTTGTTGGTTACTGTACTCAACAGAAGTAATAAATGCTTTAATATAGTTAGTAGACTACTATTTAGATGTAGTGTCAAATTCAATGATTGTTAGTCTTGATATGTCAATTTCATTAGAATAAGAAATATTGAGCAGATTAGTAAACATATGCCTCAGTGAGTCTGGGTAAGTCCTGGAGGCATGGGCTGTAATGTCTCTCACCCCTTTCTTTTTGGCCTAGTTCTTGCACCCTGCTTTCCAGCCACCATAATCTAAATAGTTTTGATCCATTCACGTCCTTCTGCCATGTCATTTCTGCCTTAAAGCCAGCTGACCACATAGTGAATTCCTGAGCAAAATTAAACATTTCTCTCTTTAAACTTAAGGTGTTCGATATCCTATTCAGAGGAAAGCTGAATACAACAGAGTGTTCTCTTGTATTTCGGGGTGAGGAATGCTTTCATCAAGATTTCAGAGAAAGAATTTGGTGGCTAGGTAGGGAGCTCCTGAGAGGGCAGCATGTTAAGATTTGGTAATGAATTTGGTAATTAATCCTGTAGGTGCAGTGAAGATTTGAGGAAGTTGGATATGTTTGTCCTGCTGGATTTCAGTCTTGCTTTGGTCTGATTGTTTTCTGTCCCTCTTATTTCTGTTTTGGAATGATTGTGTTTAATCTATGCTGGTGTACTTTGGGATTATATAACTTGTCTTTGATTGTTTTTTTAAAGTGGTTCATAGTTAAGTGTTTGCCTTTAGTCCTGAAAGGATGTTAGGTATTTGAAAAATGCTGGGACTGAGAGTTTGATAAGAGATTATTACATTTCTGGTTCTATCAAAGAGTTGTATTGTGTTTGACAGAATTATGAACTCAACTAAGTTTTATTGGAAGATTAGGAATTAAGGAGAAGTGTTTTCCTTTGAGGTTGACCAGAAGTGGAATATGACTATTAATCCTGCTATGTCACCTTCACTGGATTGAAAAATGTCTTGCAGATTAGTAAGCCTGTATTATGGTTATATCTAGCCATCCCTCCCAAAAGCCTCATGAGCTGATAGATGGGGCTTTTAGGAGTGACTAGATCATATATATATATATATATATATATATATATATATATATATATATATATGACCGTGAATTAGTTTGTTGATTGACTTAGCATAGTTGTGGATGTGAATGATAGATTTACTAAAAAGAAAAGACACCCTGGGTGTGGGTGTCACCAACTGATAGATTTATAACCTGGATGAAATAAAAATTAAAGAGTAAGTCTCACTGCTTTTTGCCTGACATCCCATGCCATCAGTTATTTCTTCCCTTCTGTGCTCTCCTGTCATGCTGTCCTGCCTTAGAGCCATGGAAGTGGGCCTTGGGTAGTATATATGGTCTTTGCCAATTCCCTTCAGACACTGTCCATAGTCACCATGAACTAATCAGCCTTGTTCTTCTATGCCCTTCTATTATGTTTGTCTCATTTTCTCATGTTGATGAGCCACAGTACCCAACACCTCAAGGAGATGTTTATTTTGGGTGATAGTTTCAGTTGATAGTTATAGTTAGTTGGCTCCAAGACAGAGAAAGTATGGTAGAAGTTCATGGTGCAGAAAACATGTTTAATAAGCAGTGGCCTAGAAGTAGGAAAAGGAGGAGCCAGAGAGGAAAATAAACTCTTACAGGCCACACCCCCAGTGACTCTTCTCTGCTGTCCAGGTCGCACCTCCCCACCTCCTAACAGCCCATTCACCCATGAACTCATAGTGGCTTATACTGTCCTCATAATCTGTTCATCTTCCAAACACATAAAACTTTTGGGGGATATTATAGATCTAAACCTAGCATTTCACTTTTTGCCCCCAAAAGTCTCATATACATCTCTTCATAAAAGATGCCTTTAGTCTGTAAGAGTTGCTAGTCTTAATGGTCCCAACATTATTGAAAGTCAAATCCAGAGTCTTCTCTTGTATTCAAGGCAATCAACCATGAGCTCCTGTAAAAATGAAAGAGTTAAATACGTGAAAATATTGGAGAAGTATTCCCATTCCAAAGGAATGGAAGGGGAAGATAAAAAGGAATGGGATCAAAGCAAGACCAAAATCCATTAGGGCAAATATTAAATCTTCTATGTATATGACGCTGGGGCAAGATGTGAGCTTCAGAGCTTTGGTGTTCCCACTTCATCATCATTTTGTTTTAGCCCTCATGGCCTCTCTTGGGGTGGCTCTGCTTACCCCTGCAGTTTTCCTCAGCATACAACCCATATTCCTGATGCATCCAGCATCCTTACTGCATGATGGCTTCACTCACAGCTTCACACAGTGCTCTCTCAGGAGCACAATGCTTAACCTCCCAGGCCTTCCTTTAAAGTCTTGGTGGAAGCCTCTCTGTGACTCTTGTGTTCTATGTGCCTGTAGAACCAGCACCACATAAAGGATGCCAGGCTTTGCTGTCAGCTTGAGCTTTAGCCAGGTACCATTGTATCATGGCTCCAGTGGCATCAGAGTGACTGGAAAACTGAACATGGTTAAATAAGTTCTGGTAAATCAATTCCTTAGGTGGTCTTATTAGAGCAGGGATCATATGATTGCTTTTATCAACCAAGTGAAAGTTAGTTTTGTACCCTTGAGTCTAGGAAGGATGGGGTCTTGCGGATCTTAGTTTAAAGCCATCTTTGCCATTTTTCTGGTGCAAAGTACTTGACTTCTTTTTAACACTGTGTTCAAAAAATGTGTTTTCCTTTGCCCTAACTTTGCAGGTTTCCTTTCTGATGAAACTGCATATTTTTCATATCTACCTTTTCGCTCTTAATTTTTGCTGTAGATCTGGCTAGAAGTTTAGCAGTGACTATGTTATAGCTGCAATGTTGGGTTGTTTAAAAATTTTCCTCCAGATAAATTAGTCCACCAACCTTAATCTCAGTCTACTGCAAAGTCTCAGAACATGAACAAACTTTCTACCAGGGTGTAATATACGTGTCCTTGAGTCTATCTTCTAGCAGAGTCCTTGTTTCCAGCATTACTATCTACATGCCTGGTTATCTGAGCTGTGACCAGAATCATCACATTTGGCTTATAGCATTCAAGGACTTCTTTAGCCATTTCTGAATCTTTCCAGACTCTTCCTGAAAACTAGTTCCAAAGACTTCTAAAGTAATCACATGATCAAGTAGAGTCACAGCAAGGAACCTGCTTCTCTGTTTGCCATACCTGTTTTTATTACTTGACTGAGTGGCTGAGATGCAATACCTGACACCTGCAATTTAAAGGAGAGGTTATTTTGGCTTATGGTTCCAGTCTGTAGTCATTTGATTCCAAGGCAGATGCACCTTGTTAGAAGGGTATGAAGAAGAAAACATCTCGCTACATGGTGGTCAGAAAGTAAAGAGTGAAGGGAGATGCTTGGGAGGGAGATAATACTCTTTCAGGTCTCTGACCTGCCTTTTCTGATAGGTCCCACCTCCTAACAGCACATCCAGCTACAAGCTCATTAGTGTACTGGCACCCATAACTTAGTCACCTAAAAAAAAGCAGTGGACTTTGGGTGGCCATTTTACATTTAAACAGTAACAGCATGTCTGCCTTTGAGCTAGTATAGTAATGTCTTTTTGAGACAGGGTCTCGCTATGCAGTTGAGGCTAGCCTTGAGCTCACTTTTGTAGCCCAGGCTGGTCTCGAACTCACACCAATCCTCCCGCCTCAGCCTCCCAAGTGCTGGGATTACAGGTGTGAGCCACCACGCCCGGCTATTTGAGCTAGTATAGTAATGTACTGAATTTCTCAAAACTGTGAACCAAACTAAACATCATCTCCTTTACCTTGTGGGTGTAAGGTGTTGTATCCAGCAATGGGAAAGCTATTAATCCTATTTTAGAAGAAACCATCATATTTTTTGATGTAGGTTTCTAAGATGAAACCTTTTCAATAAGAAAAACATCACTGAGACCAGATTTTGCCACAGATTATTTATGCGCATTGAAATAAACATTACATTTTTAATCTGAATTCTTTGCGACAGTACCTTAAAATGTTATACTTCATGGGGCCCGGCGGGATGGCTCAGTGGTCTAAAGCGCCCGCTTGGGAAAGCTTGGGTGACTGCAGGGACCACGGTTCGATCCCTGGCACCACATGCTGTGCCAGCCCTGCCCTCGGGGCGGGCTGAGTCGGCCACAAAAATGAGTGAATAAAGAAACAAAGGTTCTGAAACAAGAAAAATGTTATACTTCATATAATCTTTGAAATTGATAGACTTGTGGGTATAACTTATTTGATTCCTTTAACATTTTAAATGCTGGTTTTTTTTTTTTTTTCTGAGTAGAACTTTATAACTGGGAGTATGGTTTTGAAGCTGACTCATTTAAAATGTAACAATGCTGATTAGCTTTTCATGTTCTGTGAAGTATGACTGATAATCTTTAACTTCTTGAATCACATATGCAAGCTCTGGTGAAAATATTTATAGGACAATTTTACATGCAGTATTAGTTTGACAGGCCTTAACTCCTCTGTAGTACGGTAATACACATATAGGTAAAACAATTCATAGGGACCACAGGGAATGCTTCCATTTTTTGCAATGATGGTTTGGTCTAGTGTCAGTTAATACTGTTTTGGATGTCTGTATTATTCCTTTTTTTCCCCTAATTATGGTTTTTGCCATTGCCCGTCTATCCTTAAGTGTATCGTTTTGTTGTTCTGTTTTTTTTTTTTAATTTATTTTTTTAAAATTTAACAATGGTTATATTACATATTTTCATCATTGGATCAGTTTAGATTAATAGATATCAGTGTATAAGATTGATCAAGCAGTTAAATATTAACACTTTCAATAAACATTAATTTTTTTCTCTTTTTTTAACAGTTGACACATTGTATATTCTCCTCACAATAGTTATACAGAGCACAGTGTGTGGGCATGACCCACCTTCCTATTGATGTTGCTAAGGAAAGACAAAAAAATTCTTCTCTTTGAATTAAGAGGAAGCAGATGTATACACAATCCAATATTCCACAGTTGCAGTGGGCCACCAGTTAAACTTGTAATGTTGGAGGCTATTAATCCAAGCTTCCTACCGCTCATCTCATCAATCTAGCTCTGCGTTTCATGCCTCATAATTAAGCTTTTTTGCTGGGTGATCAAGGGCAAGTCAAAGTAAGACCTGTATAACAAAACATTCATCTTTTGTATCTTCCAAGGTCGAATCCCCTCAGGATTAACTTTGGAATTTGGAACCATATACAGTACTTTGTAGAAGTGTTCTTAGTGTCAGCCTTCGGGATGAGTCACAGCCATTGCTTGGCCAGTTTGCTTTCTGTGAAAGCCTGAGAGAATGTTTTTCTCTTGGTTACTCTTCTTAGACACACTATAGTTCATTTATCCCTTTCCTCTGGGGTCCCATAATGTTGTGTTCTGTTTTAAGGTGAGGCCTTACCCTGCCCAGGAAAGTTAACTTAGTGTGAATTCAAATGTTGGATGGGGCTGAAGATATAGCTCAGGGTGAGAACCTGAATTCAATTCTAGATACCACAAATTTTTTTTTAAAAAGTTGGCTGTTTAGAATTATGTAATGTAAAAATAAAACGATGAAGAGTAATATAGACAAATAGTATGGAAGAGATAAAAGTGTCAAAAGGCAGTATTATTCACTTTTCTTTTATCCCTGATTTTAATTTTGCAAGTAGGAGGGCCAAAAGAGGTATAAGTACTAGGAAAATAAGTAAATAATAGAACAGTTAAAAAAAAGGGGGATGAAAGTATAAAGTTTTTAATATGAGTGACTTTCACATAGGGGTAGAGCTGGGTTTGTTAAAGTTCAACATACCAGTGTATTTCCTGGTTGAATATTTCTAGTAAAACAGTAGTTAGTAGAAATCTGTATTTTACCAGTAATATATTTTCTTTTTATTTTTTATTACTTTTAATAAGAAATAACAATGTGACAGTTTCAAAACACATTAGTAGTACATTCCCAATAATTGATACAATGCATATTATTGTCCTCGTAGTTATTCAGGGCACAGGATGCAGACATAATAATTTTTCTAATCATTATTGGAACAAAAACTTCTCACTGAACTAAGAGAAAGTGGTTGTACACATAGTTCAAAGTTCCAGATGTATTACTCATTAATTTTAATTTTATGCTATTCCCATTTTTGAAAAATCCCCTTACCCAAAAGATTTATTTAATTATTAGATTTTTGGTGGTGTGGGTAACATTGTATGTTAAATAATTTATTAGTACTTTTTCAGACATTGGAGACTCTCATGAAAGAGAACATACTCCCACAGTGGGTGAGTTTATAGTTGGAAAGAGTTTTGCAAACAAATGTAGTTACTTATAATGTATTAGCAATCAAAACATGAGTTGATCCCAAGCTTTTTAGGCTTTGGATTCCTATTTTATTTTAGTATACACAGGAAATGTGAACTTTTATTAAGAATTTAGGAGGGTTACCTGAGAATGCTTTTTATACTTTCTTACAGTGCCAGCAGCCTATGTTTCCTCCATTCAGCTATATTATGCCTCTCCATTTTTATTTCCTCTTTTGGGTTCTTACACTAGGAAGACTATACAATATTTACACATGTAGGTCTGGTTTATTTCACTTATGAGTATATGTTCAAGATACATCCACTTATATATGAAGTCTTCTAGTTTATCATTCTTTATAGCTGAGTAATATTCCATTGTATAAAAATACTCCATCTTTTTCAACCATTCTTGGTGGGCATTTTGGTTGTTTCCAAGATTTGGCTATCACAAATTGTGCTGCTATGAATATACATGCACAGATAACACTATGGTACGATGTTTTCAGTTCTTTTGGGAAAATTCCCAATAGGGGATAGCTGGATTGGATGGGATTTCCAGTTGTACTTTTTTAAGGAGTCTCCATACTGCTTTCAAATGGTTGCACCAGTCTGCATTCCTACCAGCAGTGGAGGATTCCTTTTCTCCCACAATCTCTCCAGCATTTGTTGTTGGTTGATTTCTTTATCATAGCCATTCTCTGTCAGGTGAGATGGTATAAAATAAGTGTGGTTTTAATTTGCATTTCATGAATGGCTAGCAATGTGGAGCATTTCTTCATGTTTTTATAGGCTTGTTGAATTTTTTTCTCTTGAGAAGTGTGTGCACATCTCAGATACCCATTTCTGGATTGGGTCTCATTCTGGCCTTTTATTTTTAAAAAAATTTTTAAAAATAATTTTTGTTTTATTTATTTATTTATTTTTCCCTTGTTTCAGAACCTTTGTTTGTTTATTCACTCATTTTTATGGCTGGCTCAGCCCGCCCCAAGGGCAGGGCTGGTGCAGCATGTGGTGCCGGGGATCGAACCGCGGTCCCTGAAGCCGCCCAAGCTTTCCCAAGCAGGCGCTTTAGACCACTGAACCATCCCGCCAGGCCCCATGGCCTTTTAGATATGTGCTGCTTCTCATGTAATTTTAATTACTGCCATACTCTCTCTCAAGTAAATGGTTGGTTTATAAGAAAACAAAAATGATATTAAATGACAGAGACTAGGGAAAGTACCATAGGATTGACAGGCTACAATTTTGTATATGCTTAGATTTCTAAATTCCTGTGTAAAAATGTGTAACTTCTTCTATTACATTCTGTATAGATTTATTAGAATATCAGTGATTGATAGATAATACCAACTCCAAGTTAAGTCTAAGGCAGTGGTTCTCAACCTTTTTAATGCTGTGACCCCGCAAAATAGTTCATGTTGTGATGACTCCAAACCAAAAAATAATTTTGGTGGCTACTTCAAAACTGTAATTTTGTTATAGTTATGATTTCCGATGGCTTTAGGCCACCCCTGTGTTTTGGTCATTTGACCTCCATCAGGGTCTCGACCCACAGGTTGAGAACCACTGGTCTAAGATGTTTGATGCTCAGAAAGACAGTGATATTAAGCTCAAGTACCTATGTTATAGAGTAATAGTATCACTAAGCTTTTCTTCTGAAGGGTTAAGAATGTAAGTTTACAGACCAAAAGTTGGAGAAAAAGAGGGCTACAAGGATAGGCAGTATTTTGGCTCTAGCCCTTCAACATCAGTGAGAACTTAGGAGATAAGAGAACCTGTGCGGGTTTCCCAAATTTTCTGTTTAAGGAGATTATGGGGCCACAGAAGAAAGGGAATGAAAATATATAGTGTGTCTAAGGAGAGTCATCTGGAGAGAAAACATTCTTTCAGGCTTTCACAGAGAGCAAACTGGTCAAACAATGGCCATAACTCATCCAGATGGCTGACACTGACAACAGTTCTACAAAGCACTGTACATGGTTTCAAAGTAAGTCCTGAGGGGATTTGACTGACTTTGGGAAATACAAAAGTTACATGTGTTGTAAGTTGTGTGTCGGTGTCGAAAGAAACAACCAGAAGACTCGATGAATAAGCTTCAGAGGACTCACTGAGACTTATTTCTCTCAAAGTGAGCCCAGAGCTGCAGAAACAGCTCACCTTTATTGAGGGTTGCAATCAGGTTAAGGAATGTGCAAAGCTACTTTGGTGAATAAAGATTACAAATCACGATGTCTTCTATTTACCTAACACGAGGTTCACACAGATGCTAACATAAAAAACGAGCAGGGGAGGAGACAGCCATTAACATCCCAAGCAAGAGGTCAACAAACTGGGTGCCAGCAAGAGAAGCTGCTATCTGCAGTTGTAAATCCCAGTTTGCCAGGACCTGTAACAGACAGCAGCCCTCCGTGGGCTCTGTTTCTTGTTTCCTGCTTTTTGGGATATCAATTGGGCATGTCTTATATTACTATATACATGTTTTGTTATATAGGTCTTGCTTTAACTTGCCCTTAACCACTCAGCAGAAAAGTTTAACCACAAGGCATAAAATGTAAAGCTAGTATATGATGAGCTGTCAAGATCTTCTGACATTACCAGTTTTGCCAATAACCACTGTGAACATGGAACATTGGATTATGTATACAACTACTTTCTCTTAGTTCAGTGCGAAGAAATGTTTTGTACCAATAATGATTAGAAAAATTATCATGTCTCCACCCTGTGCTCTGTATAACTACTAGGAGGACAACAGTATGCATTGTATCAAATACTGGAAATGTACTACTAATGTGTTTTGAAACTGTCACATTGTTATTTCTTATTAAATGCAATAAATCTATGAAAAAGAGCAGAAATGTAATACATGAAGCGCACTTTTCTTGGTACTGTTTTTTTAAGGTGGTATGTTCACTGTGTTGCCTAGGCTGGTCTTGAACTCATAGGCTCAAGCAGTCATACTGCCACTGTCTTTCCTATAGCTGGTTCTCTAGGCATGTGCCATCACACCTGGCTCCCTATATCTTTGTTCTAATGGTAAGACTTAGCTTTTGTTTCAGACAAGGGTTTTGCTTCATAGATCAGCATAACCTCAAGCTTGAAATCCTCCTCTCTCAGCATCCTTAGTGCTAGACATGTAAGTGTTAGTCACTAGGGCCAGTTTGAGTCAACCCAAGAAGAATTACTAAGGATTTCCATACTACTGAGAAAGGAAAAATTATTACATGTTAGATTATAATTTGGCAGATGAAGAGATTGGCAGTTTATAAGATTTAAAATTTATAATATTTAGGTATTTTAAAATATTTTGAACATAAAACACATAGTAATTACAGTGTTTCTGACTTTCCCATGTACATATAGGGAGTACTGGACTTTAGAGGTAAAATAAAATTGGTTGAAAAGGAACTTGTTTGCCAAAAGAATGGGGATGAAAAATTGTCAGAAATCTTGAATTTTAGCAAAACCTGAATGAATTTTCTTTCAGTATATATACACTTGCAGATGGTTTATTTTCGTTTAAAGGACATCATAAGTACTTGGCTCTGATTTTTTAAAAAATACAGAGGTAGATGGTATTGCTTTTTAAAAAAAAGTTTGTAAGTTTTATTTTACATATTTTATACAGGTTTTTCAAATAAGTTTGAAGAAGGTGATACCTCTGAGTTCTTAAAAGGTAAGTTCAGTGCTTTTGTAGCAACTTTATTT